>JBAGKK010141910.1:0-24338 GCA_037177015.1 Euceroptres primus
ATATCTATAGATTGGAAAAAAATTAAGTATATAATTTTTAATTATGCATTTGGTAGCTGATGTTTTTATTCTGGCTTGTTACTCCAGAATGGTGTTTTTAGTAAACACAGCAGAGAGGTATTTTAATAGGAATATTGACTAAAAATTTGATCAGATTTTACAATAGATAAATATATTTGATTGATTAGGGATTTACACTTTTTATTGAACCATTTTATGCAAATCAAAAATTTTGATCATTTGCAAAAAGGAGGCTCAAACATGAAATGCAAATTACCTAACTTTCACCTTCCGGGTCTTTAGAGACAGAAATACATCAATACAAATTTTTGTCTCTAAAGAGCCGGAAAGTGAAAGTTAGATAATTTGCATTTAATTTTTGCGCACCCTTGTTGCAACTAATTATAATTTTTAATTTGCATAAATTGGTTCATTAAGAAGCGTGAATCTTTAATCAAATAAATATTTCATACAGAGACATTAGGCCCCAGACTTTGGTACTGTTTAGAAAATTCATTTTTCGATTTTGAACGGTCCTTAGTTGTCAAAAGAAAGATAAATATGTGTTACTACAATTAAAAAAAAAAAATTAGGTGGACAAAAGTCCACTCTCGCATTGAAGTATATTGCGAAACTGACACAAAAAAAGTTTGATTGAAAAAAGGCTTCCACACTTGTTGTTTTAACTATTTAACATAGTAAATTAAATTACTTTTTGTAGTTCCACAAGATACCTACCAAATAAAATGTAGTTGTAGTGACTACTTTTGTGTTTAACCTATTTTGAAATCGGAATGAAACTAAATAATTTTAAACGAATATAAGTATCCCGTTTAAATATTTTCGATATACTCACAGATAATATATACGTGAAAGTTTTAACGCTTATTTAACAAATAAATTTGGCAGCGTCTAGTATTACGAAAATTTACATTTATCTAGCAGACAACATATCGCATCCCTGACACCTAAGCCTCTAGGCCATCGTGGATCATGTGGTATTGAATGGAAAAGTCTTGCCCATGTTTCTTGTTTCACAAATTTGTAATGTTAGGTGGATTATCAAATTTGATATGTTCAATTTTTTAATTAATTTTATATGAAATAAAATATAATTATGAATAATAACTTAAAAATTATATTTTGGAAGTATTAACAAGAAGAACTCAAACAATTAGTGCCCTTTGAGATCGACAGATTTCAGCTTGTTGATATCGGTGGCGAGGATCCCTTCAGCAGTGAGAGTTGAACCGGTGAATAGGCTGTTTATTATTAATTATTATTGATGCTTAAAAGTGTTTGGAAATGAAAACTAGCGACAAACTTAATGTGTTCTCAAAAAATGGACTTAATGCACTTTTGTAATAAAACAATTACTTTGTTCGTAATGAACGTCGCAATTTTGAGACTGACTCTAAGGTTTCGAGAAGGTCAGAAAAACTGCCTTCGAAATTTTTATATATAATATAGACTCAAAGATCTGAGTTTAGAATTCAAATGGACAGAGTAACTTCCATCAAAGGTTTTGTTGGATTTCACTCACGTACGACCGGAATTGCAGGTTGCGTAGATTGAAGAAGACTGAATACTCGGTGATTACATTTTACTGACTGACTTGTTCCCTATGGCGCCTGGGGCTTTTTATACATATCAAATAATTTATGTGTTTTCCTTCGAGAGGTGTTTGGTCATAGTAAATTTGATTCTTCAGATCTGGACCGATCTGAACCGTCTTACTTGCATACCATTCTTGGATTCAGTTTCACTTTAAGGTAATAGTTATGGTCAGAGTGCGATAATGTTTCTGCATCTGATTTACATTTTCGGTGGAAGGTTTGGACTTAGAGTGGTGGCTAATTATGATCAGAAAGCAATGAGAACTCTTTCGTCTTGATTTCCATTTCCTTAAGTGAGTCGCAGTGTGCCAAAAAAAAGGTCCAAGAACAGATTACATGCTTGTGGCAAGACGGCTATAGATCTGAGAGTAGATTAATACTTGTCAGTTTTATAATTCCTGGGATGACACAGTTTTAAATTTTAAAATAAAGTATTGAATTTAAACATTCGTTATAATTATATTTACAATACTATGTTTATAAATAATTGATTAATTAACGTCATGGGACGTGACATTAGTATTGTAAATTTTAAATTGTTTCTAATATATATGTACAAACATGTCATCAATATTTTATTCATATTTAATTAATTATACATTACTCACATTTAGTTTATTTATTTGAAACAGTATTAGTTCCATTAAAATTTCTCAAAAAATTATTTTAAAAAATTGCTAGAACGATAAGCGTTTAGCACTGCTGGTGTGCTAGTTGGTACGTCTGCTGTGCCGAAATTCTTTCCGTGTAGAAACAAATAAATGAACTTTATGCATAACTCTCCATAGAATAAAGTCACTTTTACGAATTTTACGACATCGATATCATTGAAGGCGCATGTTACACATAACCACGCTGATGAATCGGCAGCCATGCAACAACAATGCTACAGCGCGGAGGTTTTTTGGGTAAGATCTCGATTCCCCAAATTTTAATACTCCTAAACTTTATTTTCCCCAAAAAGTGAAAAAAAGTGCGAGTTTATTAGATGGAAGTGCTCGTTATTAAAAGTCAATGAAGTCGGTAATGACGATATTAAAAAACGAGTAGACGTCGCTCCAAACCACTTCTTGAGACTAAAGCTAATTATATTCGGTGCAGACCACATGTCATGAAGAGAAATAACTAGTTTGACAAATTTTAAGTTGCGTTCGTGTTTTTCAACAAAAATTGATATTTAAAAAAAAAATCACTACCCGTTCATGGAAAATTACAATTTTGTAAAATTCTAGGTTATGTTAGGGTTTTTTTGACGGAAATAAATACTTTTATAGACATATCAGTATACCTCAGTGCTCCCAATTCTTGCATCCCTTAGCACTGCACATGCGTCGCGTCGGCAACCGGATTGGTTACCGTTAGCGCGTTGATTTGAAATTATAAAAATATTCAAATTTACACTTGAGCCCTGGTTTATTTACCACCGGTATACCAGTTCCAGGAATTCTCGGCGATGGTGAGGGGTCCAAGGGGGCGAGAAAGCTGAGCTAGGAGCTCAGCGGAGTTGCGCAAGTACCGTAGTCACAAAACGTGCAGTACTCTGAGCGTATAATTTCTTCAGTTCGTTTCAGTTCGTTTTCATTGTTTTGGTTATGCGTTATATATAATAATTAATAAATAATGACTAAATAAAACTTCAAATTAAAGTAAATCTTAAATTAAACTTATATTTAAGAAATATTTTTCACTCGTGACAAAAATGAAACAGGAATAGTTCATACGGCCCTGTATTGTTTACGTTTGAGAGAACCCCGGTTTACCCGAAGACCATGCAGGATATCTCCGAAACCCCTGGTAAAATGGGGCTCCAGTGTATATTTATAATAAATAATGATTGAAAAATACATAAATTATCTGAAATTTCACATATAAGGTGAAAATTTTTTCGAGATTTATCATTATGATAAAAAAATATATTATTTCTTTCTCTGAAGTCAGAATTAATAACGCTTTTTTGCATTAAAATCGCATTTTTATTTTATTTATCTCTCTTAGAATCTATTTTAGGATTAATAAACTACTTTTTATGCATTTTCCAATCATTATTTATTATAAACATAAATTTGAATATTTTTGTAATCCTAAATCAGCGCGCTAACGGTAACCAATCCGGTTGTCGACGCGACGCATGCGCAGTGCCAAAGGATACAAGGATACCTTCTGATTGGAAATTACAAGATTGTGAAATTTTTGGCTATGTTAGGGTTTCTCGAGGGAAATGAATACTTTTATAGAAATATCAGTAACTTTTGATGGAAAACTGCAAGTTCGTAAAATGTTAGGTTATGGTAGAATTTTTCAAGGAAAATGAATATTTTTATAGAAATATCAGTATTTTTTGATAGAAAATTAAAAATTTGTAAAATTTTAGGTTATGTAAGTGTTTTTCGAGAACAGTGTATGATAAGTTACCAGAAATTTATGGATATTTTCAAAAGGGACTTTTTGCTTGAATCGGGATTTTGGACTTTCGGGCGGAGTCGGGCTTTTGGGTTTTCAAGCCACGATGTGAACCCGAAACCCGACCCGACCTCAAGTCATTTTGCGTATCATTAGGGAAGAGATTACTTTTTTTTGAACAGAGAATCATTTCATTGAAGCGGAAAATGAAGTAATTATATTGTGATAATCATAAGAAAGTTCCAATTAACTCACATTTGTTCCACCTGGTGACTTCATGCTTTTATTGGAATGAAAGATCCATAATTAAAAAATTCTAAACTAATCTTTTCTAAATACCTAATCGAATGAACACTCCATTTCCGGTTTGGTAATCTTGACGACGAATCTTCTTCTCATTATTTAATTTAAAGGAATCCGTTTGTTCCGGAATAACAAGCCAGAATAAAAAATTCAGCTAAAGAAAATTACAACTTAAAAATTACAGTTCGCTCTCGTTAAGTACCCACTCGATAAGTTCCCATGCGCGACTCCGAGTTTCCGAGAGTCGCCGCGCATGTCTCCCGTGTATTATATATAAGATAGGAGTAAAGGCTCTCTGTAAGTACCCGATTCTTGAAACTATACTTCCCTACAGCCCCGCCAGGCGGGTAGATAACGAGAGTGTACTGTACCTACTTAATTTTTTGTCAATATTAAATCGAATGAACAATCCATTTTCGGTTGGTTCTACTTGACGACGAACTTCCTTCCCATTATTTAATTCAAAGGAATCTGTTTGATTCGAAGTTACAATACAGAATAAAGACATCAACAACCGAATGCATATTTAAAAATTACCTACCTAATTTTTTCTCAATAATAAATCGGAAGAACAATCCATTTCCAGTTTGGTCACCTTGACGACGAACTTCTTTTCAATAACTTAATTCAAAGAAAACTGTTTGTTCTGCACAGTGGGCCGGGAGACCCGAAATCTTGGCGAAACACCAAGTATGGAATTTGAATAAATCAAACTATTTATCATATTGTAGACACTTCAGAGTACTTAAAAATCGATTCTTACAATGATAATTGCCTATTACTGTTACTACGTGATATCTTGAACGTAGAAAACCACATGAAATCAGTAATAAGAGGGATAATGCAATGACTAATGTATTTTTGAATAATTTCGTAATATAAATTTTGTCAATTATATCTTTGCATCAATAAATGTTTAGATAATACGAAATAGGCGCAATGACTGTAAAAAAATACATAGTTTTACCATTTTTTGTTTTATTCATTCACGCATAAAGTAAAATTTTTCATGTGAGCGCTATCTCGTTTCTCTGCAACTTTATGCAACACACCTAAATGAGAAAAATAAGGTACCATTTTGTTCACTAGAATATGAACTTCGAGCCTCACCTGCGCTATTTGATGCGTTTTCATATAAAAAAAAAACTTACTTGAATCGTAGCTGTGCGCATTCAATCGTTCCCACTTGTGTATGGAGATATTCAATGCACTCGCCTACCCAATAACATCTATGAATGAAATTTGAAAATATTAACTATTACTAACATAAAAGCAATACAAATTATTTATAAATATTATTATTGAAGACAATAATAATTATTTATAATTATTATAATATATTATTTAATAAAGTTTAAATTTAATATAACCTAATTAAAAACATATGTGATTAATAAAAAATTTATTATAAATTGATGACTATGTAATAAATAATATAGTTTAAATGATTAACTATGTGATAAATAATGAAATAATAATTTTAAAAAATACAAATTACTATTTTATTATCATTTTGTTAGAATCTTAAGTTTAAGAAATTTCAATGCAGTTTAAAAGTTACCGTGTAAAATTACTAGTTCGACTTCTAACCACCAGATGGCCAGCGGTTTTTGTGTCTTACAAGTAAACTGAATGTCTGCAATTATAAATAGGCACAATAATCTGATTTCAATTATTCTTCAAAGATCTTTAGATACTTGATATGCAGGTTTGTACTTTAATGATTTGTTGATATTATTATATTTATATTTATAGTTGTATTTTCACTTCCGTTAAAAAATGTCAAAATTTTCCAAACGTGAGGTGATTGACTTGCTCTTGCAGAAAAGAAGTATTGACTTGGTCGTCGACTACATTATTCAAAAATCAAACATTCAACTTTTCTATGTGGGGAGCAAGTCAAGAAACAATCTAAAACGTTGGATTTCAGGTCTCTATTCTAGACGTAATGCCAAATTTCAAGCTGCAAATAAAAAAACAAACAGATTTGAGTTACAAGGTGCTTAATGGCTTGAATCTGATTTCGTGATCCCTCATTTAAATAGTAATATAGATGAAGTGACAAGCAGTTCAAGTCCAGGTCGTGGTCGAACTCCTTTGGAACTTAAAAATAAATCTTTACAATCAAAGCGTCGGGAAATTGCTGCATTTAGTATTGAACACAACAACGATACTCAAATGTTTATGATGGCTTTTTCTTATGCAGAAAATAAGACGAAAAACAAGGACCTTAAAAAAGTTCTCGATTAACTTACGAACGATTAAGAAGCACCTGCAAAACTTAGGAAGTTCGAGACAATATCGGTGTCTTTTTAAAAAATAAAGACTCCTTTAGAAGCTCTGGTATTTTTGTTGGATCAAAATCTAACGAAATCGACTTATGAAGACATGCGAAAAGAATGTGAGGAGTTTGCCGCAAATATATGGCCTCCATATAATGACGTTCGTGAGGCAAAATTACTACTTAAGCCGCCAAAAGTGTTGATCCATATCGACGATCGTGTAGCTCAGGTTTCTCTTCAAGCTCTTTTAAATCATAATAAAAAAAGGATATTTCAGATGCAACAAGAAGTGATATTTTATGCTATGAATGCAGTAGCGTGTATTGATTCGAACTTGACTCTGATACGCTCTCGGGGTTTTGATCGCAATTCAAGCCATTCCGCTTATAAGCAACAATCCGCTTATCAAAATGCAAATAAAAGTGACGAAAACTTATTCGCGACCACAGTCATTCCTTTACGCTTAAATTCCGAACAAGGATATGTATTATGGAACAATAGAAACTCTCAATCTCCTGGATTTTGTCGTCCACTTTAGTTACGGTATGTAAAGGAATCCAGATGTCATATTGCAGCAAAAAAAGGCTATTGAAGATGAAATAGGTAAACTTGAACATTTTGTAATAGTTTCCGGCTCTTATCGTATAACGATATATTTTTCGTTACACCTTACGTTAATTGATGGAAAAGTATTAGGCATAATTACAAATACAGGATCATTGCAATCATGTCCGATTTGTCATGCAACCCCGAAAAACTTCAATGATCTTTCTAATAGAGAGTCTGGAATTTTCGATTCAAACTCGGAATCTTTACGTTTTGGTATCTCCTCTCTTCATACGTGGATTCGACTTGTAGATTGCTGCTTGCATATTTCCTTTAGATTAGAAATCAAAAAGTGGAAAATTACAGGCGATGCAAATAAAAATAAAATGGCTGAACGCAAAAGCTACGTCCAAAAAGTTATGTGGGAAAATTTCGTGGAAACACGAATGATGGAAATACTGTTTGAAGAGCATTTGGTAATCCTAAACTTTTTGCTACATCTGTTGGCTTGAATAAAGAGCTTGTTAAGAATTTTCAAACGATTTTGATTGCCTTGTCATATCAACTTCCTATCGATGCAACTGAATTTGAAAATCTTTGCACTTCCACTGCCAAAATGTATGTATTGCACTATGATTGGTAGGTTATGCCTTCAACCGTGAAAAAGATATTGATTCATGATGGAAAAATTAATAAAAATAGTGTCTTACCTATAGGGATGCTCGGGGAAGAAGTTTCTGAGAGTAAATATAAAGATTACAGAGAGTTCAGAAAATATCATGCCAGAAAGAATAATCGATCGTGTAATCTCGAAGACTTATTCAATTGATCAATGGAGTCTACAGATCCTATTGCATCTACAGTGAGTGCTTCTTCTCGAGTACACAATAAGAAACACTTGGCCCTTCCGAAAGCAGTACAAAAGTTACTTTCAGTTCCAGAAGTTACTAATCTCAGTCATCCCGATTTAGAAGTTGAGTCAGATACTGAAGAAGAATCATCTGAGAAATATGAAGAGCTTGATCTTTCTAAGACTCAAAATTATTTAGATGACATAGAGCTTTCAGGTGAAGAGTCGAGTGATAGTTAACTGTATCATCCAGATGTGTGAGAGACGAGGAGACTCACCTTAATCTAGCACCCCAATAAGTGAGAGACGTGGTGACCTGCTATAATCTAGCACCTCTAGAAGCCAATATTTTTAGCCTAATCCGTCAACTTTTCAAAATTCTTGCCGCCATTTCGGATCCATTATTTTAAATTTTTTATTCTTGACCAATATTCGTTATCAGCTATCACGAAAACCCATGAGTAAGCATTTCTAGCCCAAACCGTTAACTATTCTAAATTTTGGTCGCCATTTTGGACCACCATCTTGAATTTTGCATTTTTTACCAAAAATTCGCATCAGCGACCTCTAAAATTCCCGAGTGAGCATTTTTATCTCAGTCCGTCTACTTTTCTCAATTTTCGTCACCATTTTGAATGCACCATTTTTAATTTTGCATTTTTGACAAAAAAATTGTAATCAGCGACCCCTCAAACCCCCAAATAAGCACTTTTAGCCCAATCTGTCAACTTTTCTAAAATTTTCCCGCCATTTTGAATTTTATATTTTTGATTTAAAATTCGTAATCAGCGACCCTGAAAACCCCTGAGTAAGCACTTTTAGCCAGATTGTTTAATATTTTTAATTTTGGCCAAGATTTCGGATCTCTCGACCGACTGTGCACCGTTTTAACTTGTTTTTAAATGAGTCACCTTCGCACAAACTTAAAAACGAAAAAGAAGTGAACCGACTATACATTCGCCACTTCTGTTCCTAGATTTCCCATGGGAAATGCACAGTCTGGGTTTCACTATTAGCGATCACAAATAAGCTATTACGAGCCCATTAATACAGCGACGCTATTAACGTGTAGGGTGCACGACCCCACCCGTTGAATCGAAATACGAATCGGCATACTAGTAACTAGACTTCCATCAGCCAAATCTCACCCAGGGTTTAAGGTTTCTAGGGACCCCTGAGACCAGTAATTCGAGATTCACTTTTGTACGGAGTTTTCACAAACACATGCGACATATGAGTCTACATATATACACATGTAATCAGTACTTTGTTCGCTAGTGGAATGGGCGGTAAGTATATTCTTTTAATTAATCGAGAAATACTAATTTATATACATCAAATTACAGATCAGGGGAAATAAATCTCTCACTGATATATGTGTAGTAGGGCGGAGGAAAATTTAAAAAAAAGTCAAATTCGGAGGGGGTACAAAAGTTGTAGTTTGGTACCCGGATTTTCCACAAAAAGTTATAGATAAAAAAAATGTCTTATGTTCGCGCATTCACAATAAAGGTCAAAATAACGAAAATTTTAGAATTTTTAGTTATTTTGGCTTGAAATGAATTTTTTTAATGGTGAATGGGATTCCGAAAATTCGTATTTATAACCGTAGTTATCCTTTCAAAGCTATGACGCATTAAAAAAATTCGTATACGTCATAAATTGTCAATAAAGTTGAAGAAAAATTAGAAAACCTGTGTTTCTACTTGATTAAATAATACTTTTCTATTGTTAACGATATTTTTACTGGATTAAACGATATTTTTCTTATTGATAACAATTTTATATTATCAGAATCATTATGTTTCGAATATTTTCAAGTTAAAATAAAAATAAATATACTCATTCACAAATTTACATACACGTAAAAGATAAATTCATACCTTAAGCTTTGCTGATCTTCTTTATAAACCCAATGAAAATCTGCAATTGTTTCGAATTTTGGTAACGATTTTCTGGCTTCCAAACGTGAACGAATTATTCCGTCTCTTGCTTTTGAAGAATATGCTTGTGGAGATGCTGCTGTAACTTCCTTTGTACACCTTTCCACGGCTTGATTGTGACACGAAAGGCGGAATATGTCATTAGTTAAAAGGATAGTCACATCGATTTTTACAAATTTTTTTAGCTCGTGGTCAGTCATTCACATTGTCAGAGAAGGGTCAGTGATGGTAACGTCTCTATAAGTTCAACGTAATATTTTTTTTCAAAATTCAAAGGAGGAATAATAAATTTTCTTATTCCTTTCTGAGATGATTCCCTTGCTTTCAATATTCGAGTAACTGTTAACTTTCGGATACTTTGTCGCTCATCGCACAACATGGCAAGTAGAAGTTTTTCTGGATGAGCAAAGTATCCATTATTTTCAATTACTTTGTCTACTATGCTTTGAAGCCCATCTTCCAAATATCTAGTAAAAGATATCATTTTCCGTAGGTGTTTAGGAGCATCTTTCAGCATTGGTTTGCATTTTATTTAGAATCACATAGGTACGTAAACCCGCACGATGAACCTCACTAAAACGCTTAATTCGAAAGATGGTTCTTCTGTGGCTAACCACTTCCGAAGTCCTCGACCAGCCAATGTAACCTACCTGGAACTAACTTACCAGGACTTCTTTGAGCCAGGGCTGTAGAACACTAGTCTGAATTTACAGCATTCCAAATTTGTTGCCATTGCAACAAATGTTGCAACTTATTTCCATGCCGTTCACAGATTGACCACTGCAGTGGTCTTCCAAGCTTTACTTCTAATTGGCAAATGATACCTTAATGTTTACCTGTATTAGTGGGGCAACCATCGCAGCCCATGCATTTCAGTTTTGAGAAGTCCACTTCATTCTCTGTCAAAAATGTTTAAATAGAATTTGAAACGACTCTAGCATCTGCAGATTCTGTTGCTACATGTCCTAAGTGGTCACTTCCGGGCTCTGTAATGAAAGATGTATACTCTTCACGTTTTTCAGAGAATTGTTATTTTTTTCCCATTACCAGTGTCCTTTAGTATTTTAAATATATCTTTGTAATAAAAAAAAAATAAGATCAAAAAGATTTTAAAAGTTAAAAATTTAAAAAAAGTCTGCACTCCGAGCGGGACTTCAACTTGAGACCGATAGCATAGCAGGATTAAACTTTTCCACAGGACTATATCTCCTAGATGTTAAAATCTGTATTCAGAAGGCAGAAACTCTGTACGCACTTTATCCCAATATTCGAAATTAATTTTCTTATAATTATATAATTGCATAATACAATAACTAATATAATTATTCATCAATATATTATTATATTAAATACTTATATAATTCTAATATATACATACATACACATATATATGTATACATGTTATGTAATTATAATTATATAATTATATTGGTATATCATATTATTTCAACCATTATGAGACAAAATCCAGAAGAAGCCTTTACTTTTGCTAGAGTTTTGCGGCTACCGTCAAAAGAACGTTCCATCAACCAAAACGTCTTTTATAGGAATATGTACATATAGCGTCAAAGTAAATTAATAAACGTCCGCTGGATGTCATAGTTAGTTCTATAATATATACTCTGATGCGGAGGAAATATCTTCTGAATTGAAGTCCATTCTCCGAAAAAAATTTAAATATAACATAGAGGTTGTTTCAAAAAAAATTCTAGATAAATGTCAAAAATGACAATTTTCAAAGTACCAAAGTCCCCAAAAAATGTTTAATTTTATTTCTGACTATTGGGACCATAACTCGCAACCCTCCTGAGGCACACCTATTACTCAAAGTTTTTTAATTAAACCTAGGGGTTGTTTCAAAAACAATTTCTAGATAATTGTCAAAAATGACAATTTTTAAAGCACCAAAGTCACAAAAAAATTTTCAATTCCATTTTTTGACTATTAAGACCACAACGGGAAACACTACTGAGGCACCCCTATTATTCACAAGTTTTTAAATTAAACCTAGAGGTGGTTTCAAAAAGAATTTCTAGGTAAATGACAAAAATGACAATTTTCAAAGTACCAGAGTTCCCAAAAAACTTTTAAATTCATTTCTGACTATTAGGAACAAAACTGGCAATCCTCTTAAAGCACCCTTATTAATCACAAGTTTCTTATATTAAACCTTAGGGTGGTTTTAAAAAGAATTTCTAGGTAAATGTCAAAAATAAAAATTTTCAAAGTAACAAAGTCCACAAAAAATTTTTAATTTTATTTCTGAAAATTAAGACCGTAACTGGCAACCCTACTGAGGCATCTCTATTATTAAAAAGTTTTTAAATCAAACCTAGGTATGGTTTAAAAACAATTTCTAGATAAATGTCAAAAATGACCATTTTCAAAGTATCAAAATCACCAAAAAATTTTGAACTTAATTTCTGACTATTGGGACCACAACCGGTAACCCGCCTGAGGCACCCCTATGATTCAAAAGTTTTTAGGTCAAACCTAGGAATGGTTTCAAAAAGAATTTTCAGATAATTGTCAAAAATGACAATTTTCAAAGTACCAAGTTCACCAAAAAATTTTTAATTCCATTTCTGACTATTTGGAACTTAACCGTCAACCCTCCTAAATTACCCCTATCACTCACAAGTTTTTAAATTAAAATTAGGGGTAGTTTAAAAAAGAATTTCTAGGCAAATGTAAAGAATGACAATTTTCAAAGTACCAAAGTCCCCAAAAAATTTTTAATTTCATTTCTGACTATTAAGACCATAACTGGCAACCCTCCTGAGGCACCCCTATTATTTTCAAGTTTTTAAATCAAACGTAGGTGTGGTTTGAATACAATTTCTAGATAGATGTAAAAAATGACAATTTTCAAAGTACTAAAGTCACCAAGAAATTTTAGATTTCATTTCTTACTATTGGGGCCGCAACCCACAACCCTCCTAGGGTACTCCTATCATTCACAAATTTTTAAATTAAACCCAGGGGTGGTTTCAAAAAGAACTTCTATATAAATTTTAAAAATGACAATTTTCGAAGTGACAAACTCACCAAAAAATTTTTAATTCCATTTCTGATTGTTTGCACGATAACCGTCAACCATCCTGATTCACCCCTATTACTCAAAAGTTTTTACATTCAACTTAGGGGTGGTTTCAAAAAGAATTTACAGATAAACGTCAAAAATGACAGTTTTCAAAATACCAAATTCACCAAAAAATTTTTTATTTTATTTCTGACTATAGGCACTACAACCGGCAAGCCTTCTGATGCACCAAAACTTTTTTAATTAAACCAAGGGGTGGTTTTAAAAGGAATTTCTAGATAAGTATCAATAATGACAATTTTGAAGGTACCAAAGTCCCCAAAAAATTTCTAATTTTATTTTTGACTATTGGGATCACTTCCAACAACCCTCCTAAGGCACTCCTATTATCCGCAAGTTTTCAGTATGGGTTATACGCATCAAAAGTTTTTTAATTAAACCAAGGGGTGGTTTTAAAAGGAATTTCTAGATAAGTATCAATAATGACAATTTTGAAGGTACCAAAGTCCGTAGATCAATGTCAAAAATGACAATTTTCAAAGCACTAAATTCACCAAACAATTTTAAATTTTATTTCTGACCATTGGGACCATAACTAAAAACCCTCCTGAAGCACTCCGATTATTCAAAGTTTTTAAATTTTACCTGGGGTGGTTTCAAAAAGAATTTCCAGATAAATGTCAAGAATGGCAATTTTTAAAGCACTAAAGTCTTCAAAAAAATCCTAATTTCATTTCTGACTATTGGGACTATAACCGTCAACCCTACTAAAGGCACCCTTATTATTCACAAGTTTTGATATTAAACGTAGGGGCGGTTTCAAAAAGAAGTTCTACATAAATGTCAAAAATGAAATTTTTAAAGTACCAAAGTCACCAAAAAATTTTTAATTTCTTTTCTGACTATTAGGACCGGAACCAGCAACCCTCTTGAGACACCCTTATAACTTGAAAGTTTTCAATTAAACCTAGGGGTTGTTTTGGGTTGCCGGTTGTAGTCCGAATAGTTAGAAATGAAATAAAAAATTTTTTGGGGACTTTGGTACTTTCAAAACTGTCCTTTTTGACATTTACCTGGAAATCATTTTTTAAACCACCCCTAGGTTTAATTTAAAAACTTGTGAATAATAGCGCTGCCTCAGGAGGGTTGTCGGTTTTGGTCCTAATACTCAGAAATGAAATTAAAAATTTTTTGGTGACTTTAGTACTTTGAAAATTGTCATTTTCGACATTTATCTAGAAATTCTTTTTAAACCAACCCTACATTTAATTAAAAAACTTGTCAATAATAGGCGTGCCTCAGGAGGGTTGATGGTTATGGTCCCAATAGTCAGAAATAAAATTAAAAATTTTTCGTGGACTTTGGTACTTTGAAAATTGTTATTTTTGACATTTAACTACAAATTCTTTTTAAAACCAACCGTTGGTCCATTTTAAAAACTTAAGGATAATAGAGGTGCCTCAGAAGGGTTGTCGGATATGATCCCAATAGTCAGAAATGAATTAAAAAATTTTTTCGTGACTTTGGTACTTTGAAAATTATTATTTTTGACATTTATCAAGAAATTATGTTTGAATCTACCCCTAGGTTAGAGTTAAAAACTTTTGAATAATGGGTTGCCTTAGGAGGGTTGCCACTTATGGTCTTGATGGTCAGAAATGGAATTAAAAATTTTTTGGGGACTTTGGTACTTTGACAATGGTCATTTCTTACATTTATCTAGAAATTCTTTTTAAAATCACCCCCAGCTTTAATTATTAAACTTCCGAGTAATAGTGGTGCATCAGGAGGGTTGCCAGTTATGGTCTTAATAGTCAGAAATCAAATTAAAAATTCTTTGGGGACTCTGGTACTTTAAAAATTGTCATTTTCGACATTTATCCAGAAATTCTTTTTGAAACCACCCCTAGGTTTGAGTTCAAGTTTGTGAAAAATAGGGGTGCCTCAGGAGGGTTTCCGGTTGTGGTCCTAACAGTCAAAAGTAGAATTTAAAATTTTTTGGGGACTTTGGTACTTTGAAAATTGTCATTTTTGACATTTATCTAGAAATTCTTTTTGAAACCACCCCGAAGTTTGAGTTACGGCTTGTGAAAAATAGGAGTGCCTTAGGAGGGTTGATGGTTATGGTCCCAATAGTCAGAAATAAAATTAAAAATTTTTTGTGGACTTTGGTACTTTCAAAATTGTCATTTTTGACATTTAACTATAAATTCTTTTTAAAACCACCCGTTGGTCCGTTTTAAAAACTCAAAGATAATAGAGGTGCCTCAGAAGGGTTGTCGGATATGATCCCAATAGTCAGAAATGAATTTGAAAATTTTTTGGTGACTTTGGTACTTTGAAAATTATTATTTTTGACATTTATCAAAAAATTCTTATTGAATCCACCCCTATGTTTGATTTAAAGACTTGTGAATAATAAGGTTGCCTCAGGAGGGTTGCCAGTTATGGTTTTAATAGTCGGAAATAGAATTAAAAATTTTTTTGGGACTTTAATACTCTGAAAATTGCCTTTTTTAAAAATTTATCTAGAAATTCTTTTTAAACAACCCCTAATTTTGATTTAAAAATTTGTAAATAATAGGAGTGCCTCAGACGGGTTGCCGGCTATAGTCCCAATAGTCAGAAATGAAATTAAAATTTTTTTGGTGAGTTAGATACTTTAAAAATTGTCATTTTCGACATTTACATAGAAATCCTTTTTTAGCCGCCCCTAGGTTTGATTTAAAAACTTTTGAATACTAGGGGTGCCTCAGGAGGGTTGCCCGTTATGGTCTTAATAGTCATAAATAAAATTAAAATTTTTTTGATAACTTTGGTACTTTTAAAATTGTCATTTTTGACATTTACCTAGAAATTCTTTTTTAAACCACCCCGAGGTTCAAGTGAAAAATTTTGAGTAATAATAGTGTTGAAGGAGGGTTGCTAGTTATGGTCCCAATAGTCAGAAATTAAATGAAAAATTTTTTGGGAACTCTGGTACTTTGAAAATTGTCAGTTTTGACATTTACCTAGATATTTTTTATGAAACCACCCTTAGGTTTAATTTAAAAACTTTTGAATAATAGGGGTGCCTCATGAGGGTTGCCGGTTGTGATCCCAATAGTCAGAAATAAAATAAAAAATGTTTGGGGGACTTTGGTACTTTGAAAATTGTCATTTTTGACAGTTATCTAGAAATTTTTTTTGAAACCACCCCTATGTCTAATTTAAAAACTTGTGACTAATAGGGGTGCCTCGGGAGGGTTGGCGGATGTGATCCCAATAGTCTGAAATGCAATTTAAAATTTTTTGGGAGAATGGACCTCAATTCAGAATATATTTACTCCGCATCAGAGTATATATTATAGAACTAACTATGACATCCAGCAGACTTTTATTAATTTACTTTCACGCTGTTGGAACATATTCCTATAAAAGACGGTTTGGTTGATGAAACGTTCTTTTGATGGAAGCCACAACACTCTAGCAAAAGGAAGGCTCCTTCTGGATTTTGTCTCATAATGGTTGAAATAATATGATTACCAATATAATTATATCATTATAATTACGTAACATTTGCTAAACATTTTACAATTTCCGGTTTTCTTTTAAGTTATTATGTTGTCATTGTAAATATTTGATACTCACGGCCCTGGTTTGTGTTGCTATGGCGATCTCAGTTCGTTCCTGATGGTGCTGGCGGTGTAATTTTCTTTCTGCTGTCAACTGATTCTCGTGTCAGTTTTCAGTTTCGTTTTTACTATTTTTGAATAAATAATTGCGATCGGTCGGTTTTCGTAAGTAATTTCGGGCGTTAAGTTTGATTGTGAAGCTTAGGGAGTGCGGTTTTGTAGTTTAAGCGACCTGTTTGAGCGTGCTGTGGAAAATCCACACGTGCCTGTGTAGTAGGGATAGTGTGTACATGTGCCGGCCAAGAATCTTTTTCCATCAAGGATTTTCCGGTTTTTCTCTTGGATTTGCTGTGCCATAGGAGTCAAGCGCTCCTAGGAAAACTACAACGTATCATCTAAACCCGGCGGTGTCCCCGGGAAACCTCTATTTTGGTCTAAAAATGCGGACTAAAATAGTCGTTTTTGCCATACATTTTCCGGGCCAGGGCCCTTAAGACGATTTATTAGATGATATATTTTACAGGATTTGGAATCTATTGGTAACAAAAATGAAGAGTCTAATTCAATTTAAGTCTTCAGTCAGGAAAGAAAAATTCCTTTACACTTGTATCGCCTTTAGTTGAATTTTTTTAAAGCCATTGTTCCGACTTGGAAAAATTCACAGCGATCATCATATATTAAAACTCAGCTATCACAATACTTCAAGTGTAACTTTTGAACCTAAAATTTTTTCCTAACTCATGATCAAAATTTTCACAAGTTATTATTTGGACTTAGGAAATGTTCTTTGTATTAAATCTATAAAATTTACAAGTCCACAGACTGAACTATAAAAATATTAAGACAATATCCACTTAGGAATTCTTCTTTAAATTTCCAACACCGTTAAATTAAGTGCCCCTGCAATACTGAGTACTTGCATTTGAATCGTCTTCTAGTGAAATTTTAATTAATAGTCGGTCTGACTAAAATAATTTTTTAACAATTTTTAAAAAATTTTTTTTAATTAAAAAAATTTTTTTTAAAGAGAATTCTACAAATTTTACGATAATACCTTAACAACTTTAAACTTGTGTTTTAAACAAATTTTTAATATAACCATAATAAGTTAATTCAGAAAATAATAGAGTAGTTATTTTTTTAATATTTATAGAAAATTATTAAATCAAATTTCAGCGTTTTATGAGAACCCAAACAACAATAACTTAAGCAAATCGCAAACTTTTATTAATAATTCTTGATACTTGAAATTTTCAAAATATTTTGATTTCTAAAATATATTTAATCGATTTTGGAAATTTTTAGTCAATAATATTTGACATACCGTGTCTCAACTTAGCACTCAATTACTACAAATAAAAATTAAGTATTCAAATAGCTCTACTTTAAGAGAGACATCTGATCACCTTATATCTTGCCCAACCTACATATAGCCGGCCTTGACACATTCCCTAGCAATAGACCAAGTGCATCTGTGGACGATTCAATACCCGGATCGAAATTAAATAATACTCATTATTATTTTATTTTTTTCAACACTTTAAGAATAAAACTTATTAAAATGAGTATGTCTCCCGAAGAATTGGAATTCGAAAGACGTCAGAAAGTAAAAGAAGAAAGGGCGAGAAGAAATAAGACATCTAAAATTTCCCAAACCAACGCAATTGGGAGCGCAAATCGTCCACTCGGCTAAAATCATGATGACGACTCTGAACAAACCATGGGACCCGGAATTGACCATAATGTCACAACAGAGATGGTCACCAATATGGCGGAGTGTATCGCCTTACAACAGGGCATACTACACGTCCAATATTTTGACGGTAAGAATATGCGCGTCCACGATTTCATCCAAGATATTTACAACGGAGCAGCATATGTCCCCACTGGATGCCAGAGAAAATATTTAAAGGCAGTTTTAGGACGACTAGAAGGGACCGCCCGTGACAGCATTCAAGAAATAGAGATAAACCCCCTAAAGGAATTAATTTCTTATCTAAATAAACGGTTTTTGCTCAAGAAATCTTACTTTTCGTATTTACAGGAAATAGCCTCGATCAAAATGAGGAAAGGGGAAGGGGTAAACGAATTTTACGACAGGCAGTTACTTCTTTACTCAGGTGCTGAAGCAGCTTTGGAAGAAAAATACGGACAACAAGCAATAAATATGACGTTACCTTTGAAAGACTGTGCCCTAGAGGCTTTTATAAGAGGTTTGCCAGACGAGATGTCTACCAGTGTGGATGTTCGAGATCCCTAGAACTTACAGGACGCCCTAAGAACAGCGTTGCGTATGGAAACTCGACAAAGGGAACAACAACTGAACGGAACCAACACATACCGAGTTTCAACACAGGACGTTCAAAATAATAGACCACCTCCACGTGATGGGACACAAAACCCTTATCGCTCCATCAATCCGAATTTCAATTCCCAAACTAATATTCAACAACCCCCTTCAAGCAATCTACAAAATATGAATATATATTTCCCTCCTCAACAACCACAATTTACGCCCTATCAGTACCTTCTTATTCTTATAATTACCCAAGTCCTAACCCTTACCCATATTATCCACAATTCCTACCTCCACAAGCTCAAATAAATTTTCCGTATTATTCCAAAAATATTGGTAACGCTACTCCTCCACGTTCTTCATCCCTCGAACATTTTTACCAAAGCAAAGGTTCAAACTACAAGAACGCTCGACGCAACGACGCGACAACGAGCGATATGAAACAGGTGCGTCAAATAAGAGTTTGATCGTCTCCCAAGATACAAGAACAACAAAATACCGGAAGTCCCCAATAATAGAAATTTTAGCTCCAGAGTTAAGAAGTAATCAGTCCACATTTTTTATTAATACCGGAATAGATGTAAATTTAATAAAATTAAATAAATTAAGCCTGGAATTACTTGTAGATCCTGAAGAAACTTTAAAAATTTCAGGAATTACAGGGACTTACCCCAATACATTAGGAACAACAACGTTGACAATCCAAAAAGCACCAGTTAAATTTCATGTTCTTCCCTCTAATATTCCTATTGCAACTGATGGAATATTAGGTAAAGTTTATCTTCGGCAAGAAAGGGCTGTAATATCTTTTTGGCATAACAGCATTGTAACCCAATCAGATCCGATTAAACCAATACCCTTTATCGATAAAGAATTAATGGACTCAAGAATACTTATGTTGACTCGCTCTTCCAAAAGAAAATTAGAACAACCCTTTACTAGCGATAATACTACTACTGCAGAAATTGAATCATAAACAGAAAACATTATCCAAAAAGATAGTGCTATTAGGAAACAAGAATATCCTCGTAAAGCTATAGAAATTGAATCTTATAAAGTTTTAACAGAACCAAATCTAGTAAAAACTCCTTTTCCACCCAAAATTACCCCTACAGTAGATTATTCTCCAATTTTTGAAAATATTTTCGACGAAGGAAGGCCCTTCCAGTCTCGTTAAAGAGCGAAGAACAACGCAAGGAAAGAAGGACGAAAGAGAAAACCCCCAGTGCTCAGCCAGGGAACGAAGGACAGAGCGAGAAAGAGAGGATTTCGCGAATGAGACGGATAAGACACTTACTATGACTGCCAGTGAAAGTGAAGATGAAAGAGAATCACTATACGATCACTCTATGTATAATAGCTCCTCTCCCATCCCGAACACTATCAACCCCTTACCCTATATTGAAACCTAGAGCACGATCTACACCCCTTACGGTTAAATTAAAACTTTCCAGGAAAATTATAGAACCCATTGATGCAAGGGAAAGTGATGTAATATTCTTGGGTAGATCTCTCTTTCTTGTAAGCATAAAAATAAATAACTTTAATTAAAATTACTAACTACTAGTCTCAATCTCCAATTAGATTTTTGGCAATTCAATATAAAAATTGACAAATTACAAAATTATTAAGATAAAAGTTAATTTGGTTTCTTTAAAGGAAAACATAGAACCCAAATAATATGTAAATTCAAAAATAAGAAAATGATTTAAAATTTAGAGTATCTAAAAACAGCAAAGACAAATGTTTAGAAACTATTTAGCTTTGTTCTTTTAATGATCCTTTGCATTTGCTTACTATTTGCAAACTATTTAGCTTTGTTCTTTTAATGATCCTTTGCCATTGCATAATTGTTAACTGCTAAATAGAAGGAAATGTGAACTTTATAGTCTTGGAAAAGGCAAAGGAAAATTAAGTAAGGGTAAAAATCATTAGTATTTTTAAAATTTTACTTAATCCATGTCTTCGTTATCCCCAATTTCATTATTTTCCTCAGTCAACTTTAGGAAAAGCATCTTGTTTTGTTTTTCGACCTCAATAAAGAAATTTATTTTAAATTAAGGGCTCTCTTATGTTAAAATACGGTCTAAGAAAAAACGGTACTACAAAAATGTAATTAGTTGCTGCACAAAACTATTTTTGAATCAATATTGTTCATCCTTAATAATAATAAGCTTATATTAATATAACCTTACACATTATCTATGTTTAAAAAATTATGAGAAATTTTAATTACTCGGGAAAACGAAAGCAAAAACTCCTAATTTTGTTAAATTCTACACTCAAGGATGTTGTGAGCACCTAAGCCTTCGTAAGAAGACAACACACCTGATCCTTCAGCACAATTTTGGCGAAACGAAGAAGGAAACCTGGTCACAGAACCAAAAGGTGTGGCATTTATGACGTAAGTGGGGATCCTGTCACTTCACAAAGAGGATCAATGATCTTGAAACCCAACATAGACCAACTACGATCACCTCTGGATTCCTCACCTGAAGGGGGTTAGGAAGTTTCTAAAACAAGGCATACTACTTCTCATCTCCCGAAGCCGAACCTAGGAAACTCAATCGTTTGAAGAAAATATAGAGGACGTCATGAGAATCTGGAAACATCTGAAACATCTCAGCTTTAACGAAGTCAACCCTGGACCAGCTGCTACTAGATCTGCCGACAAAAGTCCTAGAATCAGCTTGTAAACATATATCAACTATACTAATCCTAGTCTTAAGTTTACTTGTGACTAAATCCAGATTTCCAAAGGATCCAACCATAGATTCTTTGATGGACTGGTACTTTTACAAGTGATTATGTCCTCACACATCCTAACTCTGCAATCCCTCTTATGAACTGGCCTTTTTTTATATCCAGCTGCTCCGGAACCCTTAACTGTTTCAGGGAATCCAGTTATGTTCGATGGATCCTGTTTGGAATCATCAAGCCACATGAAGTAATCGTCTCTTTACAACAGCCTACATAAAACGAGACAGCTCAGTTTTTAAGTGTTCTTGGTCAAAGACACTCTAGGCACCTCTCTTTCAGTAGTGCATCGTCAGTGAATAGTTTTGCTGTTGTAAACCTTGCAGTCCTCGTCCTCGACGCAATTAACAATAATGGTGGACTACGTAATTGACATTCAAGGATTTCGAGATATTGCAGATGGTTTTCAAGCAAAAGAGGTCGCAGTCATCGCTTTGGATCACAGGTTTCACACTCACTGGATTGTAGCACCACCATATCTCTTCTCGGAACTTACCTCTGTAAAACAACAGAATAATTGGCTTACCTGCTTCTACCATAGGATCGAGTGGTTCGAGGGTGATATTCCCATGAAATTCTTATACTCTAATCTACGAGACATCGCCAAGACTGACGGACTGATTTATATACGTATTCGTGAAAAATCATCATTACTTTAAAAGGTTATGAGTAGACAAATAATTAATCTGGAAGAGCTGACCTGTGCACCATTTAAAAATATGTAAAGCAAACGAGAGTTCGGCTTCCATCATGGAGTAAAAAAGGAAGAATTCTTCAGCTGTGCTTTCAAAAATGCTATGAAACTCAAGCGCTGGTTGTCAAAGATACGTCGGGAACAACAGCGTCTGATGGCCAAGAATCCTGAAAAACCAGCGTCAAAGAACATTGCGTCGAGGGCGAGGACTGACGTCGACGAAGTGGATAAAAAAGAAGAATCTGCTGTTAAGACAAATAGTCTAGTGACTAACGTCTACGACGACGTACCATCAGATCATGAACAGCCTACAAATTCTGCAAACTCTCCAACCCGGCTGATCAAATCCCAAAAATCTGGACACGACCTGCTGCCATTGTGGTGAATACAGATGACCACACAAAGCCTGGTTCCCACTGGGTTGCCATGCACGTCGGAAGTAACGGACGAGGTACATTCTTCGACAGTTACGGAATACCACCTCTTATTCCTAAACACCTTCATCGTCTTCGAGGAAACTGTACCCTATACCGCTGGAACACAAAGTTGCTCCAGAGTGCCTCTTCAAAAGTGTGTGGCCAGTTTTGTATTATGTTTCTGTATCAAATGTGTAATGGGTATACTTTGCGTGATTTTAATTCACTTTTAACGGATGATCTACTAAAAAATGATCGGATAGTGATGGACTTTCGTAAAAGACTCTTCGAGAAATGTTAATCGAGTAGTAGCCGTGTGTTAGATGTAAGTTTATAATAATAATTATTATTCAAACAACTCAGCTTATTCTAGTACGTTGATTGCATATATATTTAAAGTTAGTGTTTTTATCAGTGAATGTAAGTTATTGTTTTGTGACAATGAATGTAAATGTAACCGAATATCGCACCTCATTCTAGCATCGCTGATTATATGTATTCTTACATTTAGTGTTTTATCCAAAAAAATATGAAAAAAATTCAATAAAAAACGATTATAAACTCAGAATATTTGTTCTTAATTACCTATACCTACATCAGTTATTTAATATACTTAGATAAAAAATTATTTAAAGATAAAAAAAAGTGCGTCCTCGGCTCCTTCATGTCACCCCTCCACTAATACACTTTCATTCATCTTATCGACCAATCAGAGGAACCCCCATAATATCCGACCAATAAAATCTCCCACCATAACCCTTTCCTCCTTTTTAGACCACGCCCACCGTCCAATCACATCTCCCGCCATAGTTCCGACTAATCATAATATCCCCCTACCTCATCCACCACCACAACAAACCACGCTCTTTATACAATCACAATATCCTCTCACATCCTCTCCATCCGTCCAAAACCACTCCCTTCAACCAAACTTGACAACCCATTTACCCCTCCTCAAATAAGCCACACCCACCAGCCAGTCAGAACACACATATCCCCTTCATCTTCTCCCACCTCTCCTTTTACGCTACAACCACCGACTAATCAGATCTCCCACTATGACCCTCTCACACTTTTTAGGCCACGTCCACCGACCAATCAGATCTCCCGCCATACCCGAAGTACTCTACTCCTGTGCCTTCCAGCACGTCTGCTGTCTCAAAACGGCGCACCAGACGTGCCAAACGAATGAACAAGATTCATCCTGGCGTTTAGCACTGCTGGTGTGCTAGTAGGTACGTCTGCTGTGACTTGGTATGAATAAAGTATGCAGAAGGGTATGTATGTCAGATATTGACTTCCATTATAACAATTTGTCGTCTATCTTATTAGTGTATTATTATGTGTAATGTGGAAAGAGAATTAGAAAAACGATACTTAAGAAAGTTTAGATATGTCGTTACTTATATTCACTTATTTGTATCTCAAAAAATGCATTACAGCTCATACCAAAATATAGAATTTGTATACAAGGTGTAAAATGTACCATATAACACACACATATATATATATATATATATATATATATATATATATATATATATATATACGTTTTCCTCTATATAATATATACAACGT
>JBAGKK010142021.1:0-24337 GCA_037177015.1 Euceroptres primus
TATGTGTGTGTGTGTGTGTGTGTGTGTGTGTGATTTGTGGCACCTTTCTCAAAAAATATGCTCGGGTTACGGTCCGAAATTCTTGTAACAAAACCAGATGATAAGTGATCAAAACTGAAGCGACTAAGAAAAAAAAATGCACTCGTGAGTTAATACGGTGTAAAATGACAATTTGACTGGACTATATGGTTTGATGATAATTCTGTCAAAAAATATCGATAAGAAAACAGAGTCAATTATTAGTGCATTTAGACTATTTTTGAATATCGATGACATTCATTGTTTTTTATGAAAAATTAGGATGAAACGCGAGGGACATGAAATTCAAGGGTTCGAGTGAATAGTCCACATGATGGAAATTAAAAATTTATTTTTTAAATGAAAGGTCGTCGGGCAAAACGGCGTAAGTGTCAAATTTCAGAAAGCCGTTTTGTTGTCTTAAATTAATTATTTTGACATAACTCATGTCCCTGTAGAAGACTATGATCCAGTTCGATTTGAAAGTGGGTCAGGGGTAGAAAAACAGTGTATAAGGGCGTAATTGCCATGAGCCATGTAGTGCATTTATGACTTTATGGCCCAAAATGTCATTTCTGAGAGTTTTGTGGTCACAAAAAAGCATTAGTTGTACGAAAAAAATATTTATACATAATTCATTACAAGCTGAAACAGTGGAAAGAAGTCATGCTTTTCTCAATGTCATCCTCGAAATCGATCTTTGATAATTTTTTTCTCCGAAGTGGTTGCTTCTTGCAGTCTGCTCTTTTCGCGATTCAATAGAAGTAAATAATAGCTCGAAACGTGTTTTTAGTTTTTTTAAATTCAAAAATAAAAAAGTTATGCAGCTTTTTCTGTGTCAAGACCGGTGTTTTTAGGGATGCGTCGTTCTTTAACAAAGGTTTCCTCTTTTTTCCAGGCGTTCCTTTCAGGATTCAATAGAGCTAAGTAATAGACTCGAGATGTGTTTTTGGTTTTATTTTTAAATTAATAAATAAAAAAGTTATGCAACTCTTACTTAGTCAAAATCGGCGTTTTTTGGGACGCGCCGTTCCTTTGACTCGAGTTTCCTCGGAGGTGGTTGCTTTTTTCAAAGCGCACATTTCACGATTCAGGAGAGCTAAGTAATGGCTTGAAAGTAATTTGTTTTGTTTTTTAAATTAAAAGCGTTAAAGTTAGAAAGCTTTTTGTGCCTTCTGTAAAATTCGGGTTTTGGCACTTATGCCCTTTTTCCCGACGACCCTTCAAATATTATGCAGAGCAATTTAATTGGTTCTCTGAAAAGAAAATGAACTTAGTGTTGTCTATTGCTGTTATGATTGCGTTAGAAATGGTCAGGTAAGAAGTGGAACGACGCTAATTTTTCATCTTTTATCTTCTTTACTCTTTTTCCATTACACTTTCGTGTTTGCAATAAAAGCTTAGTACCCTTAGTCCACCTTCAGAGGAAAAGGAGCTCCGTTTACTAAGGAAAGTTGCATCCACAAAGTTTATGGTTTAACAGTACCGCCGGAGGACAGCGGCTGCGCGAAGGATAACAGTTAAGACCGAACCACTAAGCTGACAAGAGTTGTGAGCCAAGGTAAAGTGTACTCTGTCTATAAGCAGAGAAAAAAAGGGAGAAAACGGAGAAAAAAGGGGTAAAAATATGGGTTGAAGAAGCTAAGAAGGAAAATGCGAATTACCTGGTACTATTAGTCCTACTCATAAATTGAAGAATAAATGTTCTCTCAATAACATTTGACGTCGGAAAGTTATAAAAAAAGTCATATAAACTTACACGAAGAGAAGAAGTAATTTACGAACGACAATTCAGCGATGTTTTACGATTTGCTATCCATTAATGGCGTATTCTTAGTAGTAAAATTGATAGGTTGCAAGGAAACACTCCAATTAGAACAGAAACACTTTCATTTTCTTATTTTTACTGTATAATTTATTATGAATTTGTATCTACAATATTTAATATTTCTTACAAAAAATAATATTTTTTATATTTCGTAAAAAACGGGTTTAATATTAATTAAAAAGAGTTCATGGTAGTCCATTAAATTAACCAATAGATGTTCATTTACTGATCTGTGTGGACCTTTGAATTATTGAGCTCTATTGAGGATGAGATTATACCAGAAACGACCAATTATCTGCAATGTGATGTTACATCAGAGATTATAGAGTTAAAGGTCTCGTTAACCACTGGAAATGAGATCTCAGCAATAAAAGAGGTTTTCTGTAATTAAAATTACTAATCTTTTAAGTTTTTCAATTATAATTATCGAGAACTTCGAGTAAACGAATCAAAAACAAAATATTGCACAGGAAATTGTAATTATTGTTTACATATTGAAATAATATTGAATACAATAATTACAATAACTTAGCAACAAGGAAAATAATGTTTTCATAACACCTGCATTGAAAATTCGACTTTCGACGTCTATACAGCGGGGCGAAAGTAGCAGTTTTAACCCAAGGGTTGAAAGTAAAAAACAGAAAAAATGACTGAAACTGCTTAGCAATGGAGTCACATCACGAATTGCAGTTTCTGTCCTTTGTTTTTTACTTTTAACTCTACGGTTGAAACAGCTACTTTTGCCTCGTTGTACAGGCATTGGGCAGCTAACCTTACATTCGGTGAAATCGATGCCTTTCTCCCCTAGTTACGTAATATACTATTTCATTCTTTGTCTGACTATTCGAAACCTGTATCACTGAAAAAATCGTTTTCAGTACTCCTTCTATCGTAGAATCACCTAACTTCGGACACTGCCCCAAACTTCGGACACCCATGTTTCTTTGTTTCCAGATAATTGAATGCCATAAAAGTAACATAAATTAAAAGTCCAAAGCTTGACATAATGTGAAAAGTTAGTTTTGTATTAAAAAATTAGTATAAACCTAAGAATAATAGGTGTCCGAAGTTAGGTGATTCTTCGGTATCTTCAAGGTGTTTAAAGCTTCCAAAAGTTTTCAAAATGATTTTCAACCTGCTAAAATATTATATCCGACTCCTTAAATTATTTCTTGAACTCATAATTTGATTTTTTTATATAATTTAATTTTCGAAATTCGAACGCAGAAAAACCCAGGTTATCTAAACGATATTTGCAAACAGTTGCCCATTGTGCAGCGTTTTCAGTCTCAAGTTGATGCTTGGGGATTTAGTGTGAGAACTATCAATATCTTTAATCTTTGATTCAATTTAATTCACTAAACGCAATCAATTGCCCTTCAGGGCACGTACTTAGCCCATTGAATTTTCGAGGTGAGGCGACAATTCCCAGTGGCAATTCCACGCTACTTTTTCTTCCACTGTGTTGGTTCTAGACGATCACAGTGGACAAAATGGGAGAAAAGAAAACTATGAAGGAAAATATGAACTCAAGAGAAACAGACCTCTCGAGAGAGACGGTTTTCATAAAAAGCCATCGCAAGCTCGTACAAACACGGAAAAGTTGCCATTTCCGATTAGAGGATTTCCGGTGGGACATTTTCTTCTAAAGGAATCCGAAATCAAGCCTCTATTCAGAGGTGTTCTTTATAATACAGATTCTTCTTTAGCTTTTTTTTGGAAAAGCACGTCGTGAAGCGTACCTTCCGAACCCGTTGAGATTCTTTCTTCTGGTTTCTAAAGTACAAGTACGAGTGCCTTTCCTGAAACCAACTATCGATCTTGGACCATATACACGTAGAAAAGAGTTCGTGTTCGAGTACACGTACTCGTTTATTGCCAACGGTGCTTCAACTCTTCGTTGAGAGGTAAATGTCACCAACGATTCGTAGAATCAATGGATAGGTAGATTGCAAGTCACTTCCCACTACGAGTTACTCTCGAAGATTTCATCTCTTCCTTTTAATTAAATTTTTTTTAAAATTCGGGTTATGTATTGCGTTTATTTATTTCCATCATTTTTATTGTTTTTTATAGAGGTTGTTTTTAAGTTGATGTGACTTATATTGTGAAAAAATACTTGAATCAAACAATACTTCCTTGACTCAAATAATTGGTTCTGTTGAATATGACCAAAGAGATATTTTGATAATACAATAGGGTGGTCCAAATTTTTTTCGAATTTTCATATTCTCACTCGCCAAATTTGTTCGAATCCACAACAAAATAATAAATGCGTTTTTTTTTAAAATGATATTCAGAAGGTCCGCAAGCCCCATCAAGTTTAACACGTATTTCCCCCATAAGAAAAAAAAGGTTTTTGTAAATTTTATTCAGAATCGTCAATATTAGGTGAATCGAGTTGAAACTCAACATTTTTCTTCACAATTAGCCATTGAATACTAACCCAAAATTACTAATTAAATATCACCCCCATAAGTCTGTTTTATAGGGTCCCAAAAAAATCCACAAGTGAAAAATTATATTTTGCGAGTTTTTGGCACCAATTATTATTTTTTTGCAGTTTCCTTTGGTACAAATTGTTTCTAATACATAAAATATTATTTTCTACTGCTAATTAGATGTTTACGAAAATTGTTCAAACAATTTATTATTGTTTATAGCAATTTTCTCTTAGTAGAGAGTTAGAAAGTAATTTTTTTCATTTTTTCAACTTTTCAGTTAGATCGAGGTAATAATCAATTAATAATTGTTTAAACAATTTATTATTAATTATAACAATTCTCTTATTAATTATAACATATATATTATAATATATAACATATATAACATATAATTAATTATAACAATAACAGTTCTCTTAGAATAATGCTGAAAAATTGCGGTTTTTTCTGAAATTCTCAACTTTTTGTCCACTTTTCACTTAGTGAGGTAATAATTAATGCAAGTTAATAAACACAATTGTTTAAACAATTTATTATTATTTATAATAGTATTCTCTTAGAATAATGCTATATAGTTGCGGTATTTTCTAAAATTTTCCACCTTTTGACCATTTTTCAATTAAAGTGAGGTAATAATTATTTCAAGTTAGCAAACATTTGCAATTTATTGTTCTTTTTAATAATATTCTCCTTGAATAATGCTAGAAAGTTGCGATTTTAAAAAAATATTTAACTATTTGTTCACTTTTCGCTTAGAATGAGTTAATAATTAATTCAATTTAACAGACTACTTGTTTAAACAAATTATTGTTATTTATAACTATCTTTTCCTACAGAAATTCTAGAAAGTTGCGAATTTTTCTCAAATATTCAAAACAAAATTTTTACCAATCATATACAGACTCACTCCTCCTACCTACTCCTAATTATTCCATCCTTTGCTTTTATCTCTACTTTAAGATAGCCTTTTTGTTTAAATTAATATTTTTAAAACATTAGCAAAGAAATAAAAATACTTCACTTTAAAAAAAATAGAATTCTATTTAAAAAGTGATTCTTGTTGATGTTCATTTATTATTTGTTGATAACTAAAAAAACAAAGTAAAACTGAAGATTTCAGAAAAAAACGCAACTTTCTAGCACTACTCTAAGAGAAGATAGTTGCAAATAATAATAATAATTTGTTTAGACAAATATGTTTGTCAAATTGCATGTCAAAATGAAATCTGTCTTAATGAAATCTTTGAAATCTTGAAATCTTTTGAAATCTTTCTAAATCTCTTGAAATCTCATGAAATATCTGGAAATATCTTGGAATATTTTGAAATCTTTGAAATATTTTGCACTGTTTGAAATCTTTTAAAATCTTTGAAGTATTTTAAAATCATTAAAATCTTTTGAAGTCTTTGAAATCTTTTGAAATGTTTGAAACTTTTAAAATTTTTGTGAAATCTTTGAAATCTGTTGACATTCTTTTCACTAAAGATTCTTTACCACTCTTGAAATCTGGAATACATGAAATCTGTCTTCATGAAATCTTTGAAATTTTTTGAAATCTTCGAAGTATTTCGAAACCATTAAAATCTCTTGAAGTCTTTGAAATCTCTTGAAATCTTCTGAAATCCTTGAAATCTTAGAAGTCTTGAAAAAGTACCCCTAGAAATCAAATGGTCAAGCCTTCGTCATCAAATAATTTTTGACATCCAAATATAATTATATAAATGATTGTGACATATTGGAACACATGTCGAGTTTTCCATTGACCCCCTGTATAAGATCTACATTATTTTTAATTGTCTTTGGAGTCCGTTTACTTAAAATATACTTATTTAATGTTGTAAGTTAAACGCATTAAAGAAAAAAATATCCAAATAATAATTAAATAAAAAGGAAACTCCAAAATAAAAATGATGTTAAATGAACTAATGGACTTTTTTTTAGGTGAATTTAGCATTATTTCTAGCATTATTCTAAGAGAATACTGATATAAATAATAATAAATTGTTTAAACAGTTGTGTTAAATAATTTTCATTAATTATTATCTCATTACGTGAAAAGTGAACAAAAAGTTAAAAATTTCAGAAAAAAATGGCAATTATCTAGTATTAATACCGGAGAAGTTAGTTATAAACGATAATTTGTTTAAACAATTATTTTTGATAAATTTCATTAATTATTACCTCCCTCTAAGAGAAAAGTGGACAAAAAGTTCAGAATTTCAGAAACCGCAACTTTCTAGCATTATTCTAAAAGAATATTGCTATAAACAATAATTAATTGTTTGAACAATTATTTCTGTTAACTTTAATTGAGCTTTCAGCTCTAACTGAAACTATTAACTTTAATTGAACTTTCAGCTCTAACTGAAAAGTTGAAAAAATGTCGAAAAATTCTGAAAAACCGCGACTTTCTAGCTCTATTCTAATAGAAAATTGCTATAAAAAATAATAATTTGTCTAAACAATTTATGTAAACATCTAATTAGCAGTGGAAAGTAATATTTTATGTATTAGAAACAATTTGTACCAAAGGAAACCGCCAAAAAATAATAATTAGTGCCAAGAACTCGCAAAATATAATTTTTCACTTGTGGATTTTTTTGAGACCCTATAAAACAGACTTATGGGGGTGATATTTAAAAAGTAATTTTGGATTCGTATTCAATGACTAATTGTGAAGAGAAATGTTGAGTTTCAACTCGATTCACCTAATATTGACGATTCTGAATAAAATTTACAAAAACCTATTTTTCCTATGGGAAATTCGTGTTAAACTTCATGGAGCTCGCGGAACCTCTAAATATAATTTTTTTCCAAAAGAAAAGACGCAATAATTTTTTTGTGGATTCAAACAAGTTTGGGCGGTATTTAATGTGAAGAGTAATTTCCTTTAGTGTGAAGAAGTGAGGTGTAGATTCAAGAAAATAATTGATACATACATAGCAATATGAATGAACAAAAAATTTTCAATTCAATTTTTTAAAATAACTTAGTTTTAATTTTTACCCTCTTGAGAAAGGTGAGGAACTTCAAATTTAGTAAATTTAAAGAATTTTTATGCTTAATGTATAAAGTCTGGGTCATTGGAATCGATCTTGAGTAAGAAAAGCGAGATACGTGATGTCACTATCAAGTCACGAAATCAGCTGCCATCTAATATTAAATTATCATGAGAAGAGAGAATCGGATGTAAGGGGAGAAGCTTGTCATTTGAAGCACGTGCTTACTAAATTATACAATAATTTTCGAGACACTTCCCTTCTCTGATCCCTATACTTTAGTCGTATGGATTATACGACTAGTTTCCTAAATCTTATTACAATAAATGTTTTTGTTTTGTACCCTATAAATTGCTTCGTTTGAAAGATTTTAAGCAGGATTTATTCGTGAAACGTAGGCATTTATGATTAGTAACTGAAACTATAAAAATATTAATTTCACAATTGCAAAAATGTATAAAAAAGTCAAATTACTTTTAGGAAATTCTCAAATAATTTTATTGCTGAATGCTTTTTTCGTTAAAACGTTGTAATGAAAGCGATTATCTCAAGGGGAAGGCTCTTGTATTTCTTACTGCAGATTTTCTGCTTAAGAAGATACTACTTAAGAAGATAGCAGACTCAGTTTCGAAACAGAAACATATAGCTGCTTGTTTCAAACAGAGTAACTTTAGCTGCTAATGAAACAGTCGTTATCTGTTAAAAACGATCAAATGATTACTTTAGTAGAATTCACCTGAAGTTTAAAACTAACTTCTAATCTAATTCCTCTCAGGCGAAGCTAATCTACCATATTTCTAAAGATGTATTTAAATTATCTTTATTCCATTTAAATCAAGAGAACGCAGTGCCAGCAAGGACTAAAAATGATTAAAACATTAAAGTATATATGTTTCTTACTTGAAAAAACATTAAAGTATAAACGTTTCTTACTTGAAAAAGTCTACAAAAATGACCTTTTATCGGATAAATAATATTGACTACAAGGTTTTAACATAGTTATAATTCAACGAATTTAATGTGTTTCTTTATCACTGCTACAGGTTTTATCTTTCATCTTGAGAAAGACCCACATTTTGGTTGAAACGAACGTAGGATGTATCTTCAAAGATTGACAATTAAACGATTACAAACATCCAGAATTCGTTTTAATTGTTTCATGAACGTATGACCAAATAAATGTTTCGAATTGAAATAACTACGTTATTGTAACAACGGTCGAAGAAAGTTTACAGTTGGTTTTTTAAGGAAACTCCAAAAATCGACTTAATTGATAAAGTATCTATCGTTAAAATTATTATCTATCTTTTCATTAGAAGTTAAAGAGAATCCGACTGAAAAAACTATGGTGCTGCCACCCTCGAAAGTACACAATTTGTGATAAAAGAAAATTTATCTAATTGGATCATCATTTTTACTACCTTCTAAGATAGATAGCTTATAAATAGAAAAGCGTTTATTTGACAAAAAAACTATCTATTAATCTTGACATTGTAGAACAATTTAAAATTTTTCAATTATTCTTTTTTTAATTTCAAGTAAAAATTTTATAAATGTCTACTTGGAGAAGTTTTAGAAGACGTATTACTTTTAGAGGCATTGATAATTCCTCGATATCTTAAATTTTTGACACTTCCCTTGAAATCTTACTGAAAGAGACTTCGCACCAAAAAGTTTCTTGATTACACTTAATTTTCAGCTCTAAGAAAGAAACATTTGGAAAATCAAGTGAGTCGGCTGAGAATCAAACTTTTTACATTACGGAATTTCATCAGCTCCTGTTTGAATTGCTGAGAAATTACTCACCTGAAAGTTTGCTTTCTTAACGAAAAAGAAACCAAGCTTTGCTCAAAAGAACAAAAGGAAAGAGAGAAAATAGGGCACTCTTAAAGGATAATAAATTGATGATAAAAGAACTGGTCGGATATGGAAAAATTGTGATGGAAAAACTATGAAAAGGAAAAAGCTTGATTGTGGACTCTGAAAATACACGCATTGATTTATATCGCCCTCGACTACCGCTGCTTTCTCTACAATTTCTCATAATACACACCCAGTCAACACTCCTATTTCTCATCCTCAGCTCGACACAGCCCGTTAAATTCGCCTGAATTTATCAGCGTTACCATCACTCTAAATACAGGAAGACTGCAGTTACTCGATAGAAAGCACTTAATCGGATGTACTCAATTTTTATTCATTGAAAAATAATAATAAATGATAACAAATATGTGAAATCTATTTTTTATAATTATTACAATATTTATATATAATTTAGGTGTTTATAATTCTGTAAACGTAACGGTAGAAATATCATATTCTGCATTTGGTTTCAGAATTGATCTTTTTTAATAAATTTCAAAACACTCAAGAAAATCTTATTAAACTTTTAATAAAACAATGAAAAACATGTTCTCAATGCAATTCTTTATACTCTGCTGACACGTACGAGTGATGATGAATTTTTCTACTTCTCCTCTCATAAATTATGTGAAAAGCGATAAGGATTAAAGAGAAGCATAGAAAGAAAAGAAAAATAATCCAAAGGGAATGTGCGACTAGACAGAGTATGAAGGTATGGGAAAGACTGTAATGAGATATAAAATTGTGAAAACGTGGCAAAGTTGAAATTGCTTATCTCATACGTTATTAGTATTTCGTATAATTAAACAAAATATTTAGAACAGTCCCATTCTACTTTATTATTTCAGGATTGAGTTTTAGAGTCCGGATATACATATTCATTATTTACAATAGCGTGCATTAGCCTTATCCTTTAAGTAGTTGCAAACAAAATGGGCATTAAAGTTTATCTCCTTGAGCCAGAAAGAGAATTGACAAATATTGAAGAGAATTTTCAAATAAAATGAGATCAAAAATAAAAAATTTCAGTTAATGCATGAAATACTTTTTATTATTATTAAGTGCGGTATGTCAATTTTTAAGTCCCAAAACCTATTTCCAGTATCAAAAGTTAATTTTTACAATTGCCTAGGCCTGCCAGAGGGGTTTGAGATTGAAAAAAAATGGAAAAAGTGATTTTTTCAAGAAAGTGACCAAAAACTTCCTGAAATAAGTCTGCTGCAATTCTAAAATCCTCAAGCATTTTCTAGAGCCTTCTAAAATCTTCCAGGATCTTTTGAATTCTTACAGAGATATACAGAATTTTTCAGAGTCTTCTAAAATCTTCTAACATTTTTTAATACATCCCAAAATTTATTATAATTTTTAAAAATATTCTACCCTGTTTCATAATCTTTTAGCATTCTCAAAAATCTTTTGAATTCTGCCATACACTTCTAAAATCTTTTAGTCTGTTTCAGATTGTTTTCTAGATTTCCAAGAAGTCTATAGAATTTTAGAAAAATTCTGAAAACAGTTTAGAAGAATTCTTAAAGATTATGGGAGTCTTTTGTAGATTTTAGAGCGTTCTAAATGATTCTGCAGAATTCTGGAAATTCTAAAGTCTGGAATATTCTTGAGGATTCTAAAAGATTCCGGAACATTCTAGCATATTTCGTAGAATATAAAAGAATTTTAGAATATTTTTTAAGACTTTATAAAATTATTATAGCATATCTCAACAAACTGTCAAATATTATGGAAGAATTCCGAAGAATCTAGGAGATTACAGAAGATTTTGGAACAGTATCGAATATTTTAGAGAATTTTGAGAAATTTCAGATAAATTTAAAAGATTCTAAAATATTTGAGAAAATTTCGGGAGTCTTTTGTAGGTTTTGGAGGATTCTAAAAGATTTTAGAGAATTTTAAAAACCTTTAGAAGATTCTAGAAGAATATGGAAGAGTTCAAAATATTTTAAAGGATTTCATAAGATTCTGGAACAGTTTGTAATATTTGGAAAATTTTAAAAAGATATTGAAAAGTAAAAAGATTCAGAGAGTCTGTAAGATTATGGATCAGTCTGAAATTCTAGAGAATTCTAACGGAGTTGAAAATTTTTTTGAAAATTATGGAAACTTTTAGAAGGATGTGAAGGATCTTGAAAGAATCTGAAGGATTCTGTAAAACTATGGGATATTGTAGAATTTTCTGATGAATTTTGAAGGTTTTAAATAAATTTTGAAGATTTTGTAGGATGTTAGGAAGTTTTGGGAGTCTTTTGTCAAATTTTAGCATGGCAATAAGTTTCATGAGAGAACGAAAATAAAAAAATTATTTCAATTTTCAGAAAAGAAAGTGAGAAAAGTGAGTAAATTAATTTTTAAAAAAATTAAATCCTTATGAACTGTTTAAAAAATTGAATAAAAATTATGACCTTTGGTTTTTGTGGCATGAAGTCCTGATTTTTCGATTTTCCAAAACCTTGAAGCTGAAATTTCTTTCTCATGGAGAGAAAATTATTCTGTATTTTTTCAGTTTTAAAAAAAATTGTTTAGAGGTCGCTAAAGTTGATTTTTTATCGAAAGCGTGACCTCCAGGATGTAATAATATTATGTTCTACATTTTTAAATTTTTCATCAAAACTAAAAGTAATATTTCTTCATAAAGACATGCAAATACTCCCAAATTTTTGACATAATTGACAACAAATTTTTAATGATTATGTAATATCTTGAAAGCATTGATTCTGGGATAAATTTAAATTTTGAGGATCAAAAACGACCCTATAAATTTTTTTAAAAATATGAAACTTACCGGAAATATTTATAACGTAATTGACAAGAAATTCCTGTACCATAATCAACAAATGAACACTTTTAACTTAGTGAATAAAAAATCTTTAAATTAAAAATTTCTTAAGCATTAATAAAATTGCCTAAATCTTGAAAATAGTAAGGGTTTTAATTGAGAAAAATACTTTTTAGCTGAAACAACTCTATATAAATATATACACTAGGAACCGTTTTAATAATCGTGTATTTTGTTAATTTCGAAAACACAAATTTTCTTCTCTCGGCAAATACTCATAGATTTTTTATTAGCTTAAAAATGATTTTCTCAACTAAAACCCTATTTTCAAAATGTGGGAAATTTTATTAATGTTTAAGAATTTTTTAAATTCAAAACTTTTTATTTACTAAGTTAATTGAGTTCAATTGTTGATTATGGTACAGGAATTTCTGGTCAATAACGTTATAAATATTTTCTGTGAGTTTCACATTTAAAAAAAAAATGTTATGGTCGTTTTTAACCCCCAAAACTTAAGTTTATACCAAAATCGATGCTTTAAGGACGCTAAACACTCATTTTTAAATTGTTGTTCATTATGAAAAAAATTTGGGAGTATTTACACATCTCTATGAAGAAATATTACCTTTAGTTGTGATGAAAAATATTAAATTGTAGAAAATAAAACTTATTACACCCTAAAGGTCACGTTTTTGACCAAAAAACTACTTTAGCGACCTCTAACCAATTTTTTTTTAATTTTAAAAAAATATAGAATAACTTTGCCTCCATAAGAAAGAAATTTTCGCTTCAAGGTTTTGGAAAATTTAAACATCGGGATTTAGTGCGACATTCTACTGTGGGTCTATATTTTGCTTGATTTTATAAATCAAATATAAAGATTTTATCATCCTTCTTCGGTTTTGATCTTTTCTTTGATGGATAAATAAATTTTCGGTGCCAAAGGTCAAATAAACAAAAACATAGATTTAAGTTTAAATTGGCTACATTTTTGACGCTATGTAGTCCCTTTTCAAGCCTGCAGTAAATTTATTATAAAAAATTAATTAAAATAAATAAATACATTTTTTACATAATAAATCATCATAATCATAACGAAAAAAATAGAATTTTAGAAAATTATCTAACAGTAGTAAATAACAAGTATAATAATTAAATCATTACCTAACATTAATTGAAAAGACAATGGAAAGAGTTATGGATTTAGTTAAATCGGAGCTTATTGAATCATCCCTCATCCCAACATTGTGATTCATTATCCAAATGTTAATTCGAAAAATGAATAAAATTATAATATGTATATTAATGTTGACAATAGTAACCATTAATATCACTGTGGAAATAAAGAAATTTAAAATAATGTCAAAAAAATAACAAAATTTTTTTTAATTTAAATAAACGTTTAACTATTGAATCTTTCTTCATTAACAAAAAAATTAATGTGTTAATCTCAGGTACAGTAATTCCAGACTTCCAAATTTTTATAGTTTATTATGTGAAAACTAATTTTAATTTACAATTCAATTTTATTTATAATTTATTTTCGATTCGAATGCGTTATGATTAATGGCCATTTACAAATTTATCAAAAATGTGAATTTTATTAAACATATTGAACCCTTATTTTGATTTATCCGAAATCGCAACTATGTGTATACCTATATTAAATTTGGTAAGTTTTTTGATCATTTTGTGATTATAACCTCATTTATGCACTTTCGAAACTTTACCTCACTTTACCAAATTTCTTTTGACATTATTTTTAATTTCTTTATTTCCACAGTGATATTAATGGCTCTATTGTCAAAATTAATATACAAATTTTAATTTAGCTCCGATTTAACTAAATCCATAGCTCTGTCAATTGTCTTTTCAATTAATGTCAGGTAATGATTTAATTGCTATACTTGCTATTTACTACTGGTAGATAATTTTTTAAAGTTCTATATTTTCGTTATGATTATGATGATTTATTATGCAAAAAATGTATTTATTTATTTTAATTAATTTTTTATAATAAATTTACTACAGGCTTGCCAATTTGAACTTAAATCTATGTTTTTGTCTATTTGACCTTTGGCACCGAAAACTTATGTATGCATAAAGATTTTATTTATTTTCAGTTGTGCGATTGAACGTAATAAGGATTGCTGGTAGCGATTTTTTGTGCTTGGAGTCTGTTTACTGTCGCGAACCTTTAAATTCAATTCATCTTGTTGATTTCTATTGACCCTCTGGGTATAAAATTTGTTGGTGTTTTGCATGAGTTTATTCGACCATAAAGCCCATGCAAAACACCAACAAATTTTAAATTCAATATTTTTTATCCCAAAGTTTGCGTCCTTTTTTTAAGTGAAGGTGTAGGATGGAAATATTTATTTTCGCGAAGGAGTAGATATAGCTAAACAGGAAGGAAGTAATTCAACACCTTCGTGTGACTGGTACAACGTGGTGGGCGAAATCTGCAGACTCGTGTTAAATGTCTCGAGAATCAGAGTATGTTCGTACACACTTTCTTGTATATAGGTAATACCACTGTGCAGTCAACATGCATGAGTTTCCGGTTCTGTAAGTGCGCACGCGAAAAGCGCAATTGTAAGAAAAGGAGCGAGAAAATCTCAGTCGTTTCCACGGACTTTTCTTGTGAAAGCTGTATCTTGTTGGAGATATCTTGGTTTGCACTTAGATATAGGAGGACTCGGTGAAACTCGAAGTTGAAATTTCGCTCGCGGCAACGTGACAAAGTCTTAATGGATTGTATCGCTCTTCGTATTCAGGGGCTTTCAGACAAAAGCAAAAAACGAAAAAAGGACGAACGAAACATAAAAACCGATCACGTTTGCAATCACTAGTACAAAACTAAAAAAAAAGGGAACAAAAAATGACGAACTTAATCGGAGTCTTTAGAGCTGTATTAAACTTGATGAAAGTTCCGTATTTTTTTTAAAGAAGCAGACACATTGAAAGCAGATCTTCTCTGAAATGAAAAGGAAAATAATAAAAAGGAATAATTGGTGGCACTCAAATTGAAGATTTTCACGTTGAAAACACAGTTTGAAAGAAAGACCGAAACTTTAGCGAATTACTGCGGGGAAAATGAAGCAAAGTCCTCACAAATTCTTCAGTTTGTTTTCACAGAACTTTAAGTGTGCTACATTTGTTTCACAGTGAATAGTGGAGAACGGATTTAATTTAAGTGCAACATTGAACAAAGCTATTCTTCACTGTGAAACAGATTGAAAAAGCCAATTAAAAGTTATTCAAGGTATTATATATTGAGTGAAGCTTTTCCAATCAAAGAAGAAAGGATTTTGCGTACTGTACACATTAAACAGAACTGCTTTAAATCAAGGTTATATTTTAAATTTTAAAAGAATAGTGAATTTGAATCCTCCATGTATGTAAAACTAGATAACTTCAATTCTCTAGACAACCAGGAAAAATGTTGCCATTTTTGAAACAAGGATTTAAAAATCTGAAATTCTTCTTCTTCACGAAAAAGATGATTAAAAAATAAATTTAAGAAGAATTTGCTATTGACAAAAATATTCTAATTGTGATTTTGCATAAATTTAGTAGGGAGACAAAATAATAAGAAAAAGATAATGCCTTGAGGGAGAAAACGAATCAAAAGACTGAGTAACCTAAGTTTCCAGGGGTCGATCCCTGCCGGTCGCTTTTTGCATACAAATTTCGTTCTCCCCAATGCGAAAGCTATTCTTCTTCCGATATGTTAGTATCTCGATGATGCGGAACCTGATACGGGAATAAAAAATTACGTGTTCATGTGATTTATGAGACGGATTAGAGAATTCAAAAAATTCTTATTTGAGCTAATAACTTAAAATTCTACCAAATAAAATAAAACTAGGTTTCGATCTTGATGGAAATTTATTTCAAGTTAAACATTGATCTACTATTTTTCCTCAGATAAATATTTCCAATTCACCGAAAGCAAACGTTTGTTTGGCCTCCAGCCAGCCAATAATACACTGCAAATAATATATAAGTAATCAAAGTTTACTCACTTATTGAATCTGAAAAGAAATGATAACTCTAGTTACATTTATGGCCAATAGAGTAATTGAATTTGAAAAGGATAATTAATTTAGTTTAGTTTAGAACATTTATAATTACTAGTGTTCACTGAGAAGTACTAAGTTTGATGAATTTCATTGTTGCCAAAGTGTTTGGCTCATTCCAGGCTCACTAAGATGGCTAGGTTGCGACATAAGTTCATTAATGAGTGGAGTTCTGACCTTGGTGGATGTAATTACAGAAACGTCAACATAAGTTTCAGGTCCGCCTTTTGAAGTGTATGTGTTGTGCACAACAGAAACTAAATTATCCAGGGACTTGTAAATGGTGTTAAGGCAGTCTTGGATCGATATTTACAGATAGGCTGTAGTGCATACCATCGACATGTGCTCACAGAATATTAGAGCATTGTTATTGAAGCCATCGAAATTCTGCTCTATGTATGAAATTAATTTTGGATAATCCAAATCACTGAATGCATTATCCCAATTAAAGCTTCACATATACATAAAGTACAAGTACTTTTTTACATAAAGTTCGAGGTATAGGGCAAATTATCAAAGTGGCTAACGAGAAACCATAGAAACCGTAGAAATAATCACTTGAACTGAAACCAGTTTTCAATCGGAGTTTTGGTAGAATAGAGTCAAACTAAATTCAAGGCTGACAAAACACAACCCAATATCAAAGTTATGAAAAATTTAGATAAGTAATTTCAAACCCATCTAATTTAAATTATTGAAGAAAAAGTAACTCTTACAGCTAAAAAGAATAGATTCCACATTATTAGGGTGTTCCAATTTTTTTTAAATTTTCACGCCTCAGATTTTTCATCCCTCAGATTTGTTCGATTCTCAAAGAAAGTAAACACGCATTTTTTAATTTTTAAATCAATTGATAATTAGGGGTTACTTAAGCTCATAAAGTTTTACATGTATTTCTTATGGGAAAAAATGTTTTTTCAAATTTGATATAAAATCGTTAATATTAGGTTATCGACTGTACCTAGCACTTTTTTCAGAATTAATCGCAGAATACAATGAATTATTGGTTATAACAATCTTTTGTTAAAATAAAGCTAGCAATCCACGGTTTCTTCTACATTCTTCAACTTCTCTTCGACTCTCTAATTATAATGAGAAAACAAGGGTGTTTCCGCAAAACAGAGTAACCCCTAAAATTTCCAAAATCGTTTTTTTCTGCTGAAACGGTTTATTCCAAACACATTTGGAAGTAGGTTTTTAAATAAATTGTTATGCGAAAAGTACCTATCTCAAATTTAATAATCATGACTTATGTGTCAGATTGCTTTAAATAGTTTAAATTGAGTAATTAATAAAATGCAGGAATCAATTATGAGCAGTTTATTAATTTCTAAGTATAGATTAACTAATATTCTAAGGGATTATTACTACAAAAAAAATATTTTTTCATTACCTAGTTGAAAGAAGAAAAAAAAAATTATTGCGAAAGATTGAATTAGGTTGTTATGACATTTTTTGAACTTTAAACCTTTTTTTCTACGAAAAGGATCAAGATTTAGAAAAATCTTTTCGCGGTTCAATTCAGCTTCATAGCGTCTCGGGAGTGAATTTTTGTTTGGTTATTAAATTCAATAGTAGAATTTTAGAATTGTTTTTTGTCCCTCCTTAAAAATTTGATTTCCTTGAGTTAGGCTATTTTACCAAAACACCCTTCAATTAATGAAAATTAACTAAAATATTTCCTTAAACGATTTATCATTGTTTATAACAATATTTTCTTAGAATAAAGCTATATTTGTCTATTATTATATATTTTTAAAAATTAACCCAGGAACTTGCGGTTATTTCTAAAATTTTGAACTTTTCTTCGGCTTTTTAGTTAGGAACAAATAATAAATAAACATCAACAGGAATCATTGTTTAAACAATAAGAATACTTCATTCAGAAGAAAATAATAATGGAAACTTTATAAGCAATGATTCTTGTTTGTGTTTATTTATTATTTTTTCATAACTAAAATGAAAAAATTTAAAATTTTAGAAAGAACCGCAATTTACTGGATTATTTCTCAAAAACATATAATAAAAGACAACAATATATTGTTTAAAAAATAATTTTTGTCTAAGTTTATTGAATATTATATGTTTATAACTAGAGAGTCGAAGAAAAGTTGAACAATTTAGAAGAATCCGCAGTTTTCTAGCTTTATTTAAGAGATGATTATTATATAAAATAATTCACTGTCTAATAATTCACTGTCTAATTATTTTGTTAATTTTCATTAAACTGAATTTTCATTAATCTCATTATAACTAGAGAGTTGGAGAAAAGTTGAAAAATGTAGAAAAAACCGCACCTTTCTAGCTTTAATTTAACCCTTAGCTGCCACACTGGGGTCCAACTGACCCCAGCCTACTTCACCTGTAATTTAAAGTACCTAAACTTGAGAAATTGGTATTAATAGCGACTTCTGCTGGTATTTAGAGGTTGCCACTCCCCTCTCAAGCTGGTAGCATATTTTCAAAAGCGTCAATCTAGTTCTGACAGCAGTGCAAAGTGGACTGGTGCCCGTAGAGACCCCAGTGTGGTAGCTAGCGTCATTTTCGGAATATTTTTGTGATTTTTCTTTTGGTTCGATTCCGACATCAGAGTGAAGAATAAGGTCAGTACGTCATATTTTAACACATCTAATTTTTTTTTACGGTATGACACTTTATTTAATACATTAGATGTCGGTAAGGGTTAGGATGAACGAATAAAAGTCATCCTTATCATTAATTTTGATAAACCAGAGTGTTTTTACACATTTTTGTACGTAAATCTTGTAAAAACTACATGCAAACAATAAATATTGCAGGATATTTCAAAATATTACATATTTCATTTTTTCAAAAAAATTCTCTCTTCGTTTCCCACAATAAATACCTTTTTTTTGAGAACCACTAAACGACTACTTTTTTTCTTAAATAACTATATTTCAAGAGTACTCAAACTAATTTTTAGCTTGTTAAATAAAAAAATTAAAAAGTTATGCATTTTTTTTGGAAAAATGGCCATTTTTTGACTTTTTTTCGATATTTCATTTTTTTCATGCTGAGTTTTCATTTTCGATTAAATAACCTGAATCACTTATTGAACTATTAAAGTATTAAAATAACCTCTGAAGATGTTCCCAAAAAATTTTCAAGTGAAAATATTCATTAGCTTTTTTGTAATAAAAATTTGTGGCAGCTATGTAATTCTAGGGAAGTGTGGCAGCTAAGGGTTAAGAGAAGGTAGTTATAAACAATAATAAATTATTTAAAAAATTTGTAGAACACCAGAATATATTTAAAAAGTAATCTCGTACGTATCGAAAACAATTTGTGAAAAAAGAAATTGCAAAAAAACGATTAAACGCCAAAAATACACGATATCTCATTTTTGCACTTATGGGTTTTTTTAGGACCCTATAAAAAAGGCTTATAAGAGTTGAATTTTATAAATAATTACTGATTCGTATTCTGTGATAAATTTTGAAGAAAAGCGTGCCAGATACAGTCCGATACACCTAATATTCACGATTCTATCACTTTACAAAAGCGTTTTTTTTTGTCATAAGAAATGCAAGTAAAACTTCATGAGCTTAAGTAACCCCTAAATATCAATTGATTTCAAAATAAAAAAATAATTTTTCCTTTCTGTTATCGTTAATTTACTTCTACTGCAGAAAAAAACACTTTCAAAATAATTGGAATTCTGCTGAGCATGTATATTCATATATACGTGATGAATATAATGTTTTCATACAAAAATATTAAGGGTGACTCGTCTTAGGAGGTAGCCCGTCTTAGGCAACTTTCCCCTATCTGTTTTGAAATTAAAGTCATAATTTAAAATTACATAAAAATTTGACATATTAACCCCTTTGACATGTATTGTCTCCAAAAAGTGAAAGTTTTTGTTCCCTTCAAAATGTTTAATTCAGGTATTTCTTGTATTTTTACTTTTAATTTTTTACAAGTGTAGAACATTTTTATTATTATATTTTATATTATTATCATTATTATTATTATTATTATTATTATTATTATTATTATTATATTCAATCAGGTTCCTTAAAAAAGGCTCGCAGTGTTAGCCGAAACGTCACAATTAATAAACGAACTTCAAGTAGTTTCGTTTTTTACTTTACTTGAAGACCATAAGACCTACAAAAATACGTATTTTTGTACATTAGAAAACGAACTTTTACTTTTTTTAGAAGTTGTGATTTAATAACTTATTCTCGCTTATTCTAATGATTTGAAGGAGTAAGTTTTTTTTATAGATAATTTTGTAAACTTTACAATTGTTACTTACATATTAATAATTTTTATGCTGTTTAATAAAAATATTTAAAAAATTTTAAACATGTTAAATTCCTAAGATGAGCCCCGGTTAGGCTAAAAAACTGCTGGTAAAAGCGTAATCTGCTTTATCCCTGAATTACCGACGGTAATATTATTACCGACATATTTTTTTCAACATCGAAATTTATTGCGTTTTAAACATTTTTTAAACTTCTAAGCATTTGAACAAGCTTAACATGAAGCTTGCTAAACAAGCAAACATGAAGCTATGATTTAAGTAATCGCTTTTGCTTCTGAAGTTCTTTAAAATCGAAAATTTTCGGAAAATAAGGAAGGTGGCTTGTCTTAGGCAACTTTCCCCTATATAAAATATCATCTGTAGATAGAAGCCTCATAAAAATTGAAGAGACTTTTACAATGTGGGACTACATATTTAATTAAAAGAATCTGTATAATGTTTTGGGACAACAAAGAACATATAACTAAGCAGAAAAAAGAAATACATTACGTCGGTTAATTCATTCATAAGGATGAATGCGAAATCTAAAGAAACCGCAAATGAGGAAAGAGCGCCAAAGCAACTGGATTTGACTTACATAGTTAAAGATTATCTGATAATAGTTAGATAAATTTTATTTACATTCATGATTTCTGTCTGCAGATTAATAGAAATATTATGATATTTGTTTATAAAAATGTATTCAATAATGCGTCTTTTGGAAGTACTTTTTCCCTAGCCAGAATTTTAATATTATTGAAGTCGAAATCAAAGTGATGGTTTAAATTCCAACAGTGCTGTGATAAACCTGTACTCAAATTATCAACTTTACAATCTCTTTTGTGTTCAGTAACTCTAGGTTTTAGTCTCCTACCTGTTAGGCCAATATAAACTTTTTCACAACATTTACATTTTATAAGATATACAATTCCAGACAAATTTTCTGTATTGTTACTATCCTTTTTATTAAGTAAAAATCTATTAAGTTTGTTTTTATTATTAAAATAAACATTTATGTTAACTTTTTTAAAGATTTTCTTAATCGTTCAGAAAGTCCTTCAACATAAGGTAACGTGACTTTTAAATCAGATTTTTTATAAGTGTCAATCCAGTTTTTCTTCGTACTGGAACCATTGTAGATTTCATGAATTCTTTCTCGAATAATTCTTTTTACCAAAAGAAGCGGATAATTATTCTGAACTAATGAAATTTTTAATTGATCCAAATTTTCTTTTCTAAATATCTTTCAACTCTATACACCTATCAATTAATCCTTTGATTAGACCAACCTTTTGTCAAAACAAATGATGAGAGTTATATTTAAGATATCTACCAGACCACGAAGGTTTCTTATACAAATTGGTAATTAAATCACCTTCAGGGGTTTTTATAACTTGTAAATCAAGGTAATTCATTGAATTATTTTGTTCAAGTTCAAATGTAAACTGTATGGAATTTTCTATACTGTTAAAAGTATTTATGCAGTCATCAATTTTATCAGTGGGAACAATAGCTTAAATATCATCCACGAACCGTTTACATAAAATAGGCATAAAATTTAATTTTTCTAAAGCTCTTTCTTCTACATCTTCAAAAATCAAATTTGAAACAATAGGAGACAACGGAGAACCCATAGGACAATTACTTAATTGTGTAATTGTGTCACTGTCACATTCTTCGGACTCCTCTTTTTCTTAGATTTATACTAATTTTTTAATACAAAATTAACTTTTTAGATGACTTTAGGCTTTGGACTTTTAATTTATTTTACTTTTATACTATTCAACTATCTGGAAACAAAGATAAATGGGTGTCCGAAGTAAGAGACAGTATCCGAAGTTAGGTGATTCTACGGTATTTAAAAAAATACGTCTTTACTTTTTTTGGGAATCGAATAAAACTGGGGGGTGAGAATATAAATAGTCGAAAAAGAATTTTTGTAATGCATTTTTGGAGTGCCTATTCCACATAATGTATACATTTATATGTGTATTTGATATCTATCTCAGTTTTTTCAACTGATTTGTTCGCGTTTGTTTATTTACTCCTTAATTTACTGCTTTCTTGCAGTAAGTAGATAAGGAGAATGTATGCCGTTTATATATATAAGGTAAGAATAAGAAAATACACCTGGCAATTTTCCATGGAACCAAAGTATATATGTTACGCGATCTTACAGCAACAGCCAGCATTAAATTCTCTCTTGTAGAAATTGCGTCTTTCTTATAAAGGAAACGATAAGAATATTTCCTAAAGTCTTGAAACACCTGTTTCTGAGATCTTACAAAGTTTTTCAATTTTCGCTTCTGAAATAGTATTTCTTATTTTGCGGATTGAAGAATCATCATAATATTTCAAATGTTATTTCGAGAAAAGAAATTCATAAGACTTAATATTTTTTGATTCTTCAAGAACAGGATTCGCGTCTTATCTCTTGGATTTCTATTGTAAACATTCGTTTTCATTGTATCTCGAAGAAAGAAGAGTTTATAGCACAAAACCCTTTTAACAAATGCTTTACTGGGTACAGGAAAAGTCATTCTATTAAACTTATTTTGCAAAAATCAGATAAAAAACTTGACAAAGGATAAAGATTTCTCTAAACGATGTATGTTGTGTATTCTCTGTCTACAAGCGAAAAAGTGAAAAAATAATAAGAGAATTACAGAACAATAAAATCATTTTCATTGGTGGCAGTATTATATTGAGTGTCACTTTAGGACACGTGAAAGCTCGGTAGGGAAGCTTCTTTTATCGGTAGAATTTAAAATAAATGCCTTCTTACCATTGTACCTTGAATCGACTTCTTACTCTCTGTGCGAGCGCATCTGCCATTACATCGCTTTTACATTAACCCACTTTTAGGAAATTCCAAGTAAACCTGGAGTCTCCTCTGAATTTATAATTCCCATCCGCTGAGGACATTCTTAGAAAGGGCAAAAAGTTGCATCTCTGTTTGCTTGATAAGCAGCAAAAAGAAAATGAAATAAACATTACTCTGTATAACGCGAATTGCATTCAAGCTACAAAGAAAACTGAATTACTATCTTCTAAGAGGAGTTCCTATGAAATAGAGGCGTGAAAGGAAAAAAATTACTCTGAAATTTACAAAAAAAAAATGGTATCTAAATTGACAGTACAGAAAGAAGCGTAGGTTCGAATTTGTTTCACTTTTTTTACCTAACCGTTATTGTTTAACCACAGTTTTCGCGTACAATTCCATCGGAATGACGTTTAAAAATTGAACTCGTGCCGTTAAAATTCGTGCCAGAAAGTTAGGTCGCGAATGTTGGTTCAAAACAACACTGGTCTTTTTTCTGTGTATATAGAACAATACAGAAAACAATATAGAAAACAGAACAATGATAGAATTTAATTTTTTGTTATCAAATCTATTGTTTTAGAAGTACAGAAATGTAGCATATGCAGTTATACAGATTGTGGAGTGTACGAATTCATGAATGCATTCAATTATCCAAAATGTGTCTCTAAGCTTGAAATTGCTCGAAATTGCTCTTTTCAGTTTGTATCCGTCTAAAAGGGTTACGGAAATTGTCCGGTTTGCAAGATTGCAGACTGCATGGTTGTAACGAAGTAATACGGATTAAACTCCTTTGAATAACTGAAGCTTACTTGCCTCTACTTCCTGTTTCTGTGCTTTCCATTCTTTACTTTGATTGCTCTGACATACAAGAGCTTATTCACAAAGTCGAGCAAAAGGTGGGTGTTAACGCTTAAAAGGATCTGACAGAACTGAGGCTCAAAACTTCCAAGCACAAAGTTTCAACTAATCAAATTATCTCGCATTAAACAACCAGGTTTACTATTCATTTTTTCGCCTTTATAAGAATTACATAACTAGTTTGCAGTTATTGATCAAAAGTTTGAATCTTTTAACCTGAGTCATTGAAGATTTACAAGATTTTGTACAACGAGTTATAAAATATAAAAAATAGACACTCACAGTAAATCCCAGGTATATTTTTTATCTGAAGTTGGATAAAAACGTTGCAAACAATTGACAACTACAATTATCCGG
>JBAGKK010142132.1:0-24335 GCA_037177015.1 Euceroptres primus
TATATATACTTTTGTATTATGAATTATATTTATAAAAAATGTTGCGACTCCTAATATTAATAAAAATAAAAAAGTACTGTACTTCCTCATACTTAATCAACAAATAAATTTGCTTCCTCATAAAGGAAGCAATAATAATCTCGTTCAAATGAATAAATTGAGTTCTGACAATATTGCTATATTTCCAAAATTGAAAAACATTTTCTGATACAAACGTAAAAAAACTTTTAATTTAACTATTATAAATATAATTGGTCATAAAAGGTTTTAAAATAGGTCAATCGATTCGCCCCGTCAAACGGAATAAATTTCAATATTGCTATAGTCCCAAAATTGAAAAAAAAGTTTTACTTGTAATCGAAAAAATTACAATATTGCTATAGTCCCAAAATTGAAAAAAAAGTTTTACTTGTAATCGAAAAAATTCAAAAATTTTATATAAGGAAATTTTTTGTTTGGAGATGATTACAAACATTGTTTTGATATTCGTCAACAAAATATTACTCCATATTAAAAAAAATTATGTATTGGAAGTATTTTATTACTTAAAAAACTGTGATAAAAATGATTGAAAATTTCGAACTTTTTAACTTAACTTTCTGCCATATCAAGATATTTAATCACAAATCTTTTATAGTAGAAAAAGGTGTATTTCAGTGCCAAAAAGGTGTATTTCAAAACCTGGCTGACTTTTTCTGGTCCAGGTCCGTGATATAGAATAAAATAAAACAAAATGGAATAGATTTATTTATGTCATAGAAAACCTTTAAGGACAACCAGCAGATTACAAAATGTATTACAGATTTGAAATGTAACAGATTATGATAAAACAATATAATTTTCTTATTGTTTATTCTTAAGCTACTCCTAGTGTAATGTGGTTAAGGTATCACCATCATGCGTTTTACACAAAATAGAAATATTTTTTAGTACTTTGCAACAATTGCTTATCGCAAATCGGGATTTGTAAAATTTATATTAAAAATAAATATATAATTCAAAAATGGAGTGAAATTTTAGAATGTAATAGTTTTTGAAGATTTAAATTGAGTCGAGACTATTTGGCGAACCTGGAGAATGATTTATAATTTATTTTATTACGATTTAAATCACATGCGAGAAGATACCATGAACACTCGAATTACACAGATAATGACGGTATTACGAAGTGTAAAAACGTGCCGGATTCACCGGAAGATCATAAAACGCGTTGACGTCCTTACACCTCGTAAATTTCTCGGTGGACACCCGGTGCATTTTCGGTTACATCACCAAAGGCGAACTCAAGTTCCACCAGGTTCGGAGAAGCGGAAGAAGCATCAGAAGAGAAAACGGCTGTTTTCCCTCGTAAATGTCGTCTGCTAACGTGAGACAGGTGACACTCTGTGGTGGTATATACAATGGCATTGACAGACGGTCTTTCTTGGCAAGGATTCCTAGTGATCGCCCGACGATTTTTATTTCCTTCTTCCATTCCCACTTTTTTCATCGCTCACCTCGTTCAGCGATATAAAAATGGAATTGCCTCTTCTTCCGAAAAGGTGGAACCTACCTTCCACTTTCCCTCAAAGCTTCTAGTCACGCTAGACTTGGCAAATTTCCAAGTCGACAGCCGGATCCTTCCTCATACGCTCCCTTCTTCTTTTCTACTTTAGATTTCCGAAAATCTACACAATGATGTCGTGATTCGTTCTATTTGACATTATTACGGAAACTCCGATATCAAATTTTCTCCTCCTTTTTTCATTTTCCACTTTTGCGATTTCGAGCTTTTCTTTCCTTTATGATTTATGTAACTTGAAGAAAATGTTGAAATATTTCCTACCAATTGATTTGCAATAGATTTTTTTATATCAAGAAATCCCTATTGAAAAGCCCTTTTGTGGGGAAAATATTTCGTGGATGCTTTCATTGTTATAAAGTTACTTTACCCAGTACTTTTGTGTTTTTTTTACGCATACTCTCGTATTTAAACCCTCTTTGACCTAAAAGTGTTCAGGTATTATTCATAAACCTTGATTTTCCTTCAAGGCAAAATATCAAAGAATAATTGATAATAGGTAGTGGAGAATTTTAATTTTGAATTTAGGGTCCAGTAATTAAAAAACTTTTTTTTCCAAACATTTCGGTCCAACACAGTAAAAAATAACACTTAAAATGGTTACTCCTTGGAATGGGTTGGATTAAATTCAGTAAAATTTGTGTTAATTTAAGCAATATTGGTCTAAATTTAATACCACGGTGCCTGAATTTCAAAACTGCTTTTTTAATTCAGACAAATTTTACTTAAAATCAAATCAACTTTGCTTAAATCCAGACAAATTTTACTGAATTTAGTCCAAACTATTTTAAGGTGTAAAAATTTTAAGTATTCTTTTTTACTGTGTAAGTTGGGACCCTCTTCAGTGATACTTAAAATTGTCATACCTAAAAATGGTTTAGATTAAATTCAATAAAATTTAACTCAATTTAAGCAAAATTGATTTGATTTTAAGTAAAATTTGTCTGAATTTAAGACTTAACTCTGAAATTCAGGTAACCTGGTATTAAAAGACCAATATTGCTTAAATTAAGACAAATTTTACTGAATTAAATCCATTTTAAGATGTAACAATTTTAAGTATTCTTTTTTACTGTGAACTTGTTAAAGTTAAACTTGTTTACAACTTGTTAAAGACCATTTGAAGTTGGCCCCCAAGTTATAGTTAAAATAACCTAATTTAGGGGCCAAATACAAATGGTATTTACCTAACCTAGTTCTCATCCTCATGTCTTCATTTTAATGTAAAATTATTATTGAAAAATTGAAGAAGAAAAATAATGGAATAAAAAACGATAAATTGTAGTAATATGTTGTAAAAAATAATTTTCTGATATAAGTGAAAAATGTACAAAAAATAATTAAGACCCTTCAAAATTTTGTCAAGAATGTTACAAATGTATGTCAAACCCTTCAAAATTTTGTCAAGAATGTTACAAATGTTACAAATGTTACAAATTTACTTTAAATGTATTAATCCAAACAGTTTTCATTATTTTTAATACATTTTTCAATCAAAAAATTATTTTTTACAACACATTACTACAATTTATAGTTTCTTATTCTATTATTTTTCTTCTTCAAATTTTTTATGACAATGTTACGTTAAAATGTAATTTTCTAGGAACAAAACAATTTTAACACAGTAATATGCAAATTATTAGAAGATTTCTTCTTTTGTTGTATCATTCTAGAAAATGTATTTTTATTCTTTTAGAAATAAATCACTGAAGAGAAATAATAATGAAATAATAAATAATATTTTGCGACATAAAAGAACCAATTAAATCAATGCACAGTCAACATGAGATGAGAAATGCCTATGGAAAGTTCTTTACGATGCGATGCTGTCATTTATGTGGTGTGATTCTTCTCGTAATTATAATCAACGTCTGAAGTATGATGAACCATCGCGGTGGTAATGCGACCCATTAAAAAACTGCGATTAAACTTTCACTGCAATTTGCCTCCAACGATTTTACTGAATACGGAAGATGTAGTCAGTTCGCTTAAATCAAAGCAGATCACGTACATTGCACGAAACTAGATTTGTAAGCGGAAACTCGCATACCAAAAGATACTTATTTATTCTTCTTGCGACCTCGGATAAGCTAAAATCGAAGAACTCCAGTTAACTTTTCCTATTACACTAATTATTTCTCAGATAAACTGACTTAAAAGTGAATCTGTTACTTCAGTTACGCATTCGTCCTACATAATATAAAGAGACTTTCCCACGTGAAGAGGGGAAAAAGGAAGCGTCGTATGCAAAAGAGTATTCTTTCAATTCTTGTGAAACTTTGACATTAAGTGTGCTTGATCGTAAATTCGTTAAAAAGAATTTAAGTAACACTAAATCACTCAAAAGGAAACTGGTGTTGGTATGAAAACGTTTACAGAGAGAAAAAGTGAAACAAAGTTTTCTCTAGAGAGTGTTGCTTACTCTAATGAAAGGAACTTTTTAAATTTTTGAGAGTTAGGTAAATTTACTGGCGAATGTTAACAATGGTTTCACCTTTTCTTCAATAAGATCTCAAAATATTACAAAAATAAAATTATAGCACTTGTTCCAGAATATCTTATACTACAGTTAAATACGAGTCACATAAAGCTAATAAGAACGCGTACAAGCTGCTTAAACTTAATGAATGTACTTCTACTTTATTATGTGTGAAATTAATTAACTAATATTATGTGTGAAATTAATGAAATAATGTTTAAGAAAGGAGTTGTATCAACCCTCAATTAAAATAAAAATTTATTAATGATTAATTATTAATTATTAATATGATTCTCGTAAACAATTATTATTAATATGAATATGAATTTCAAAGTATTCCAGTTATATAATTTCTCTGACCAAATCTTGAATAATTACTTCTGTGATTAAAAATAATGAGGAACTATTACACAATTAATCAAAGTATTTTAGAGCGTGATGAATTATTTAAATTAAATAAAAATTAATGGGTTTTGTAGTCTAACTAATGGATTACACGAAACCGACTAAGCGTAATAATGACAATCAGATTTCACTTGACATGTTTAATTTAATCACGAAAAAATATTTAAGAGTTTCGTCACTAGAATCTTTGAGCTTCATATAGTCTCTGGTATTTTGGATAATTTAGATAATTCGCCAATACCGAAATATTTAGTTGAAAACATAGTTTCAAACTTGGTGACATAGGCACGTAACAATTTTCAAGTGTCGAATATAAATCCATAAACTCAAAATAAAAAAATAAATTCAATAGTACCGGAGTTATGACACCGAGACGTTATAAAATAATGCTACAAAATTTTTATCGGTGAAAGGATCGAAGGAAAAGTGTCCTGAGTGGAAAAGAAAAGGAAAAGTTGAAAAAGGTTGATACATAGGGTGGACAAGACGACAGAGAAAAATTCAAAGAGGAAGGAGTATAAGGAAGGAGAGATTGGTACTGAGCAATGAGAGAGGCTAAATGAAATGAAATGGAGGCTGTGTTTAAGAGTGAACCGAATCAATAGCCCTGGCTGCCCTGTGACCTGTGGACTAAATGTAGGTCATACTATCAGTTTTCTCTCTCCCTCTGTCTCTCTGAATCTCTATTTTTCTCTATCACTTTTTCCCTTTCTCTCTTTTCCCTATGTTCTTCTTCTTCGTCGCTTAACTCGTTTTATTTCATTCGTTTTCTTCTTGCGGTATGCTATATCATCATATCACCACTTCGCATTCGCTCTCAAGGGTTGAGGGCGCTTTATACATTTTTCATAAATAAATTCCAGCAACGTTCGAAGCACTCTTTATCATCTTGAATGCCTTACAGGTTCATTGTATAAATTACTGTTAAATTATGCATAGATAACGCACATTTGCTTACCAACTTTCCTTTAATTGAAAGAAGCAATAGTAATAAAAGTAATAAAAAAATTAATTTTTATCAGAGAACAATTGACCCAAGAAAAACCAAACGGTACTAAGTCCATTCAACCTAATTTTACAGTAGAGACAAAAAACTTTCCCAAGTCTACAATTTACATTTTAATTTTTGTGTGTGTATGTGTAATGTAATGGACCAATCTAATGACCATTACATCAGAAAATAAATGGCACAACGTATGAATTTTATAATTCAATGAAAATTCCGGTAGACTTAGGAGCGTTTCGCCTTTCATTGAATTACATGTAAAAAAAGACAACAAATCGCTCAAGAAATGACTTAAAATTAATATTTTCATTCATTATAATATAATCAAATAATTATTGCAAGATTTTTTTCAGTCTTACGGTCAAATAATTTAATTAATAAGACAAAATAAAGTACGTTAGAAACATATTTATTTTATTAAAGTTTCTCTACGTTTCGACCACACTGCGGGTCTTTTTCAAGAGTAAAATTTTAAATCTATAAATAAAAATAAATATTGTATTAAATAATATAAATGTCTACAATTTCGCATGCAAAGTCATCAGAATAACGAAGTATGTTTCAAACAAACAAATTTTTGGTACATGTAAATTTTACGTAAATTTTTAAATACCAACATGTTCTCTCGACAAAGGTATGTACAAAAAAATTGTTTGTTTGTAAACATACTTCGTTATTCTGATGAATTTGCGTACGAAATTGTAGACATTTATATTATTTAATACAATATTTATTTTAATTTACAGATTTAAAATTTGACTCTTGAAAATGACCCGCAGTGTGGTCGAAACGTAGAGAAACTTTAATAAAATAAATATGTTTCTAACGTACTTTATTTTGTCTTATTAATTAAATTATTTGACCGTAAGACCGAAAAAAACCTTGCAACAATTATTGGATATTAATAACGGTCGAAGAAATGAGAAAGCAAATTCTGGATCCATCTCCTTGAGAATTGTTTTTTTGATTACTACAATATCATCAAATATCAACAAATGTAGATCAAAACGTTAATTTTGATTTCAATTTTAATTTTTTTCTTTATAACCTTTCTAGTTTGTCAAAAGGTAGAAAGGTGAAATTTAAAATTAAATTTAAAAAAAACAATTCAATACTTACGCTTTTATTTAAATACTCCGATTTTCAGAAATATGTCACTTTTAAATAGCTAATTTATGAGTAAGTACTTAGCAAAACTTATTTTATTCACTGAAATAGGTGTAAAAAATAATAAAAAAATAGGGCGGTGACGATAACTCAATTTCGTCAAAAAGTGGACTTCAGACCGTTTGATTTCCCTTGGCTCAATTAAAAATATCTTCCTATAACTTTACATTCTTCGCTCTTTAATTCTTCATTGAATAGAATGAAAAATTAACTTTAATTTATTTATTGAAGATTTACAAAGCCTTTTATTCAAAACATACACAGAAATAATTTCTTCATTTTCATAAAGTAGGAAATAATTTAATAAAATTTAAATTAAATAATTTCTTCATTTTCATATTAAAGTAGGAAAGATTAGAATCAAAAGAAATAATTGGTATAAAAGGTGTTACTTTTTTCATTAAATTAACCATAAGCTTACGATTTATATTGCAAGAGATGGTGGGTTTATGGAATTCTCAAGGAAAGAAGAATTCTGATTTTACAATATCCTCAGAATATTCGCTGCGTATTCTTCAAATTGCAATAAATTGTTACATCTCTTTCGAGAGATTTGGAGAGCCTTCCTGCTCAGTAACCCATTTCCGCGGAAATTGAGAAGACCTTTAGATATTCCGAGATCTCTGAAAGTCCTTGAATTTCACTATATATAAGATTTGAAGTGTATATCTATCTATAGACTGAAGTTATATTAAATAATTTGTTTCATGTTTATAAATTCATTGATTTTTTTTATTGTATATTTAATATTACTGGGTTTATAACTTCATTGATGTTCTTTTAATTTTATATTTAATATTACTGGGTTTATAACTTCTTTGTTGTTTTTTAAATTTTATATTTAATATTACTGGCAAATTGTTTTTTATTACTCCATTATGTTCCTAAATACTTTTATGCATGTTATTACAGTTTAAGCGAATGCTATTGCAATATGTATTTGATCAAAAACATTGATAAGATTTTATGGAATATGGAACGAAATACGAGTTGAGTGCACATAAAAGTATTATTATCTTTTCCTGGTCGTTTGAATTTTAACGATATCCTTTAATATCTGTGAAAAAATTACTTAGGTAAACTTGTTTTTGATAAAAATTAATGAAGATAGACTTAAACACCATAAAAATTTCATACAAAATTTTATTTAATAAATCCCAACGATTTTAGTACAAAATAATTTTTTTCTTCAACAAAATGATACATTGGACTATTTGTTCCAATAGATTGTTTATAACAATTAAATAAAATTTCATATGAAATTTGTGTGGTTTTTAAGTCTATCTTCAATAATTCTGATCAACAACAAATTTATTTAGTTCAGAGATAAAAATATTGTTGAATGGCTTTTTTGCACGCACTATATGTTTAAGTAATAAAGTCCACAGAATGAAATTAAAAAATTCGGCCTGAATTCGTTCTAAAGAATTTAATGGTGAGCATTTCTTTAAAAAAACATCAAAATCGATGAAAATAATTGTAGTCTGTAGTGAATTATTTATAATAAATTCCTAGTCCAAACCACTGTGAGCTGTGCCGCTCACATTGACAATATATTTTTTGAATATAGAAATTAAGTTGAATATAGAATTAATAAAAAAGAAGTCTCCTTACATTAGCTGAGTGAATAAATTGGCTCTAGGTAGGCACTAACGATTGATTAGAATATAGGTTTCGCCCAACTTTTAAGAGTGGAAGTTGTTAATAGAATCGACAAACCCTTTTCTCTCTAAATAAAAACAAGTCGAGCCAAAGAGTTACGTGACTGCAATCTATGTGCCAGAGCTCGGTAAGTTCAATGTGACACAACTCTCTTTAGCTAGCAAAACTTACAATTATCAATGCCCTTCTCTTTTACCACACAACCCGCAAACACACTACTAACTTCCGTCGTTAATTAATTTTTCTTTTGATGTCAAAGGACACAAGAAACATTCTTTGACTCGCTTCGCGGTCTACCATTGCACTTGTTGTTCTTGCCTACCTTCTAACAATTTTTATTTTTTTCGTTCACTCGTTTCACCCCACGAAAAAAGAAAATTAAAGTTGGTTCTTGCTAATTTAATTATTTTCTGTCTGATATAATATGTACATACATACAATGTATACATGTATTTGGCCGTTGCAAGAAATCCCGAGTTTTCGATTTTTCAAAACCTTCATGCAGAAATTTCTTTCTCATGAAGAGAAAGTTATTCTATATTTTTTTCAGATTTAAAACAAAATCTTTTAGAGGTCGCTAAAGCTGTTTTTTGTAGGACACATGACTTTTAAGGGGCAATACTTCTTATTTTCTGCAGTTTAAAATTTTTCATTCAAAGCAAAGGTAATATTTCTTCATAGAGGTGTTTAAATACTCTATTTTTGTCATAAAGAACACAAATTTTTAAAACAGTATTTAACCTCCTAAAGTATCGATTTTGGGATACAGTTAAGTTTTGGGGGTCAAATTCGACCCTATTTTTTTTTACAATATGGAACTCACAGGAAATATTTATCACTTAATTGACAATAATTTTCTTACCATAATCAACGATTGAACTCAATTAACCTAGTAAATAAAAAGCTTTAAATTAAACATTTCTTAAAGATTAATAAAATAGCCCAAATCTTGAAAGTAGTAACGATTTTAATTGAGAAAATCACTTTTTATTTTTAAAAAATCTATATTTACTTATCTTACAATCTTATCTTACCTTTACTTATCTTCACAATCTTTATTTACTAGGGATCGTTTCAATAATCGTGTAGTTTGTTAATTTTAGTAACACAACTTTACTTCTCTCGGCAACTTCTCGTAGGTCTTTGTATCTATTTATATAGATTGTTTAATAACTAAAAAATAATTTTCTCAATTAAAACCCTTACTATTTTAAAAATTAGAGCAAATTTATAAATGTTTGAGAAATTTTTAATTTAAAAACTGTTTATTTACTAAGTTAATTGTGTTCAATTCTTAATTATGGTTTTGGAAATTTTTCTCAATTATATTATTATGTGAATTTCAAATCTTTGAAAATATTTTTCGGGTCGCTTTTGACCCCCAAAACCTAAATTTATCCCAAAATCTATACTCTAAGGATGTTAAATACTTCTTTAAAAATTTTTGTTCATTGTGACAAAAATTTGAGAGTACTTCCACACCTACATGAAGAAATATTACATTTAGATTTGATAAAAAATTTTATACTGTAGAAAATAAAAATTATTACACCCTAAAGGTATTAAAAAAATCGAAAATTTGTACGACACCCTAATATGTATTACTAAAGTTACTAAAAAACCACCTATTACTAAAAAAGATACAAGATTTACAACAGATTTCTGAATTTTATTTTTTCCCTCTTAAATTCTTATATAAGTAGACCATATTTGCACATGCAAACTAAAATAGTTCTGCGAATTGTCGACAAATGGTCACGAAAAACAATTTGATTAATGGCCTGGTAACTTTTCTTGAATATGCAAGACTGGTTTTTTATTTCTTTTGCTGGAATTGGGTTAAGTCGAAGTCGTTCTGATAATTATGAGATCAGAGATATGATTGTAAGCAAATGATATTGTTACTGCCGACATATTAGGTATTTTAGATTAAAGTTACATTTGGCGAAGGAGTTAAATTACTATTAATTCTAATTTCTAATATGCCTAAATGTTTAAAAATTTCAAATTGGATTTCATGTATATAAAGGCATGCATATATTTAGAAACTACATATAACAAGTAACTGAATGAAAATATTATAATGAGATGTTACATATTTATCATGTAGTGAACTCGCAACTTCTAAAACGTGATTCATCCACAGAGAGCCATAGGTAGTCTGTTGAACGATCGTGCATTTATCATGTGAGACGTTTATTATTCATGTGATTAGGAACTTAAGGCTGAAACTTATCCATGAAAGTTGATATAATTTTAACCAGAAGTACAATTTTCTCAAAAGCAAAAATTAGTAATTTCAATATTGATAGTTTTTACTCAAATTACAATATTGAAAATATATATTTCAATGTTAAAACAATTTCTAAGAGTCATTTCTATAGGGACTGAGAATATCTTTAAGAGACAATTATTATGGACCAAGTACCTCATTGAAAATTAATCCAAGCAGAAGTCAACTTTATTGATCTTGAAGAACTTAAACATTTTTTCCAGCACTAGGTCAACAGAAAAGCAGGAACCTTGATCCTTCGAATTTCTTATTAAAATTCATGCGTGCACTTCCTATAGTTTCTTTCGCAAAAAAAAAACAATCCCAGTTCGATACCTCCTTTTAAAATCCAACTTCAATAAAATAATTTTACGGCGATGGCTTTAATTAAAATTAACTTTCAGGTAAAATAAATACATCTTTTTTTACAAGTTGACTCTACAAAGGTAGATAATATAATTTAATTATTAGTTTATTAGTAGGATACACATATTTACAATACGCGGAGTCATGATAATCACTATTCTTAATACTTAAAGGGCAACGCGAACGATGTGACTTTGGTACGTAAGATACCTAAAAAAATAACAGTAATGGAAACTAGCAACAAATAAAATCCAGGTACAAGAGAAATATTTTTAGGTTTTCACAATGAAGATTTCATGAGTATCCCTCCTGTGCAGAGTATGTCGCGTAATTCTGGAGACCTTGTTCCTGATGTTCCTCCGGGGCGTGACCTTGATAATAATGGACTTGACCTTGACCGCCATATGTACCGCCAGAGTGATCGTTCTTACCAGAAGTGTGCACCACTGCGTGAAATCCGTCTTTATCCGCGTGGTAACTCACCACGCGAATGGTACCACCTGGCTCTTTTACGCTGTATTCACCATGAACGGCGCTTCCTGAAAATAAGGAGGAAAAAAAGAAATTCAATAATTGTTATGCAATTCTGAGAAAACTAAAAACTTTTATTTCCTTTTTTTCAATTTTCTTTTGGAACTCAAAGCTTATTAAAACTGATTAAAACCGAATAACCCAAACAACCTGATTGAGAAGCATAATTGAAACCGATTAAATAGTTGACGTATTGTGAAAATAAATTTTAGCCTATGAAATCAAGTACTTTGTTAATTAACGTGGAATAATTTCAGGCTGCACAATTTTTACAGGCCTTTTGAAAAGAATATATGATTGTTTAAAGAAATAAAATTTAAAAATAAAATTACTTTCATCCCCTATTCCCGTTGCAGGAAGGTTACACACAGACCAATTACATTTTTCATGAATGGGTGAACTGAATATTTAATTTCACAAAATCCTTTTCCGAAAGTTTTTCATTTCCACACAAAATATGAGATATGACGTTGCTAAAATAGTGTTAGATTTTTCACGAGTCACTAAGCTGAACATTTTATTGTAGTAGAACCTGCTTTCAAAACAGATTATTGTACGTTTTTCAAGAGATGTAAGCCATTTCAAATCAGACAGATTCTACACTTCGAGTCCATAGAATCTATCGTCGTCGAAATTTGTTATTTTTCAGACGAAATAAGGAGATAGGTATTTTTCGGAGGTGAGGAAAAAAGTTTTTCCACGTCGTTACGAGGATATTTCAATTCTTAAGGATAATTTTCAGAAAGCTCAAATTATTCTTTTAAACGTGTGTAATTTTTGAAATACGCAAGATATTTTGATTTATTGTTCGGAGCCTGAAATCCACAGGAAAATTTGTGAAAAGTTCAAAATGAACAAAATTCTGGCAGCGAATTTATAATTGAAATTACAAAAAGTCGATTTTCTCGATAAATGTACATTTGAAGTTTTTGCAAATTTTTATCTGAATTTATATTTATGTAAGGAAAACATTCCGTAAGATTTATTGCGGGCTAAATCATTTTTGCAGTCAAGAGAATTTTTTTGACATAAAATGGACTTATCGAATTTTCTTAGCAAATAATGCAAGATACTAAAAAATTTTACAAAGAACAATTGTTCCGCAAATATAATCTATAAAAATTGTCCGAAATATGTCGAATTATTTCCTAATTTCGAATAATAATGTTATTCAGAAATACCATTTTAATATTAGTTTTTCAAAAATATTGCACCTGTGCATTTGTTTCTGGAGAAACAAATTAATGTTGTTGTTTGTTTTTTTTTCTAAAAAAACTATGATCCAGACGGAACTTTTGAACATTATTGAAAGAAATCAGGAAATAATTAAACATATTTCTGACAATTTTTATAAATGGTTTTTTGTGGAAGAATTTTAGAATGTTATTTTGTTTGCGAGAAAAATTTAATTTTATGAAAAAATCTCCTAATCACAAAAATGGTTTAGCCCGCATAACTAAATCTTACAGAACGTCTTCCTCCTATAAGTACGAATATGTATAAAAATTGGCAAAAATTTAAAATTTGAAATCACTTCCTTGAAATTTCAAAAAAGTCGCTTCCATTTTCTTAATTTTGAGCTCCTTACTAATTTCCCTGTGGATTTCAAAAGAGGGCGGTAAACCACATCAGAATCCGAAAAGAAAATTAGAATATCTTGAGTAGTTAAAAAACTACAGAGGATTAAAAAAAATTTGTTGCTTTTTGTAAATTATGTTCAAATAATCATAACTAGCGTAGAAAATTTTTTTCAAAGCGAAAAAATACGTATCTCTTTATTCCGTCTGAAAAATAACATATTTCGACGACGAAAGATTCTGTGACGAAGTGTAGAATCTGCCTGATTTGAAATGGATAACATCAAAAGTTGAATGTTTGATTCTTCTGTAAATTGGAAAATAAATATTTATTATATTAATAATTCACAAAGTATTATAAAATATCAAAAAGTAGTAACTACTTTCACAAAGTAGTTAAATTAAATAAAAAATAAATCATAATTATAATTTCAACTCACCATCCCTAGATTCTTTCTGGCCATGAAAGTCACCAGTGTGGTGATCTTCAACCCCATAAGAAAATTGGTACTTTGGATGTGCAACATAGTCAAGAGAGTAATGATCTTGATGATCATGGTCATGATGATCTTGACCGAGTAGATGATTATGTTCACTGTGGGGAGGAAAGTAAGGAACTTTCACTTCGAAATCAGGGCCCTCGACTGGTCCATGGAACTGCATAAATGAACTAGCTACTGAGACATGATGATTATGATGTGCATCACTTTCCAAAGAAATCACACCAGCCGCTGCCCAGTTGATGAAGGTCAAGATTATGACCAGCATATTAAAAAACTATAAATCGACAGAGATCCAAAATTTAATATCATTTCGTGAAAATTACATCTGATTCTTTTAAAAAACTAATTCAATTCCAGAAAAATTGGTTTAAACTTTTTAAATATTTATGAATTAAACATTCTTCTAAATCGATGAAAATTACTAATTCTAGAATATTTTCAAAAAATTATATTTTTAATTCTTGGTAAATATTAAAATAATTGTTCATCTATGTATTTAGGAAAAAATAAGTTTAAAAAAAATGCATTTAGTTTTTAGTTTATCAAATTTCTTTAAGGTGTTGTCAACATTTTTCGACATGATTTCACAGATGACAACAATTTCGGATATCAGCATCCTGAACGTGATTAAAACAGGAAGTGTTCTGTGTGGGCCCAGCGTGTAGCGCGTAATTCGAATTCGTCGCTCGGCTTTTAATTACGAGAATGCAGCGGGGCTCTCGGATATCGATTTCAGTTTTGAATTGTGGGAAGGACGCCTCGCTCGTGGAATTGGAATTTGAAATTTTTGTATTCAATATCCGTTCCGTTTCCATAAACACGATGCACTGTGATCAACAATTATTAATAATTCACTGTTTTTTCCAATTTCGTGAAAAATAATCAGTTTTTATACAACACGTAGCACTGATTTGAAGTCACGGGATATTGAATCCAAATAAAATTCACGCCACTTTTGTTTTCAAAACAACTTGCCCTAATTAAAACGTCCCCATTTTTAATAGGAAGAAAATTCTCTTCAAATATACCATTAGATTTAAAATTTAGTAATTCTTTTCTCCTGAAATGATTCTACTCTTCGGGGGTACATTTTTATCTCCCTTTTGGTTATTTTATGCTTCATCATTGACTTTTTTCGCACTACCTTGAAAGTCATCTCCTCCATTATGATATTAAGGCGGTCAGGTGAGAACTGCGACTTTCCAACGTGTTTTCTAGGCTTTTATACTGAGTTACTCTGCATACAAGTACTTACGCACATATGTGAATAATGCCCATTCAAATAATGCCCATTCAAACGCAGTGGGGATTCTCAAATCCTACCTACGGTTGCACACTTCCCCGATAAATGTAACTCTACCTGTTGAAGTGGCAGTGAAAAGATTACGTATTTCCGGTGAAAAAATTTCCTGGGCTAACATTACCAAGTGTATTAAGAAATCGTCCATCAACTACTCTACATCGATATTGCCGAGAAAGCAGTGGATCATTTTACTCTTGGCATGATATTGCATATTTTTAGATTAAACTGCATGTAGTTTTATTTCAAGCAGATACATGTAGCTTTTACTTTTCCTAAAAAAAGAAACAACAAACTTTTGCAATTTCTCAATTCTATAATTTTTTATTGGATTCACGAAAGTAGGACAGATAGATAAAAATCTTAGGAATGAATACTATACTTTAAGGAATTTGAATACTAACATTTTATTTCCTTTCATCTTTACAAAGAAATCTTAAGCTTCAAAAGAATTTTTGCAAGAATTTTAAAAATTATAAAGCTTGCGGCAATGTGCGATACTAAATAAAAAATTATTTCACAGCCAAGGGATATCCACAAGATGTTTCTAGGATATCTCGGCGGGCTCTCAGGATATCCTGAACTAGTCGCAGAGATATCCCAGTACATCTCATGGACATTCCAGGGATATTGACATTTCCGCCTTTGAAGACATTCTCGTTTATCCCGAATAAGATATCCTTAAGATATCTCGAAGATATCTCACAAATCTTCAACAGATATTATAAATATCCCTGTGATGTCCTCTGAATGTCCTCAGAATATCTCTAAAATATTCTACTGATAAAATGAAATGCTTATACATATAATATTTCTTTATAATTATAAAATCGTTGATAATATTTCATTGGCTATGGGGATAGTAACTATAAAATAATATTTTACCATACATAATCCGACGAATAGATTTAAAAAATAATCAATCCTAATTTTCAAAACACACACTACACAGTTGTTAAAAAACATATATACATACAAACAACTAAATTCATATAAACAACATATACTACTAAAAACATATATTTCACGTCTGGTTATCCTATATAGTCTCCCTCGCAGCAAAGGATATCGATGGGATATCCCGTTTAGGTCCCATTTACATCCCGAGATATCCACGGGATATCCTTCGACTATCTAAAGTGATATCTGGTAATATCTTATAGAGCGGAAATACCAATATCCATGGGACATCTTGAAGATATTCCGAGATATCCTGGAGATATCCTATATATGTCCCAATTTTATTAATGTAAGATGTAATATTGTAATGCAAAGGGAAATCTTAAGGATAGCTCTAGGATATCAGAATTTTATGAAATGAGATATCTATAAGATATCTGTAAAATGTCCTAAGGGCGCTCCATTAAAAAAAGAAGTAAAAAAGAAAAAGTTAAAAAGAAGTAAATCAATCACGCGACGCATACGTTTGTTATTTAAAAAAATTGATTGCTTTCATTTCCGTGATTGTTCTTGTGGAGTTAAAGTGGATTACATTTTTCTGGACTCTTCTTTTATCCAAGCCTACAGGTATGTATGCTTTTTAATTGAGTAAAATAATTATAATCATACGCAGGCTATGTAGGATAATTAGACGTGAAATGTAAGTTTTTATGTTGACAACCATTTAGTGTTTATATTTAGAAATTTAAGATTAATAATTTTTTAAATTTATTCGACGGATTGTATGTGGTAGAAATATCATCTTATAGTTATTATAATTTTAAAGAAATATTATCCGTATGAGCTTGAACGATGGATATTGGCATTTCCACCCTATAAAAAATTATCATATATCACTTTAAATATCCGAAGGATATCCCATGGATTTCTTGGGATGTAAATGGGACCTAAACGTGATATCCCGTCGATGTCCCTTGCTGTGGCTGTTCTATCAGCTTTTTGAGAATATAGTCTTTGTTTTCAAATCCACGTTATAATGAAAACTTAATTATGGTATTAAAAACATTATGGCATGAGTAAAATATTATCAGGCGTGAAATTTCTCTCCTCGTGCGGATATAGCATGTCGCAATTAGTTATTTCACGGTGGCAGCAGAGGAAGAAGAAGCAGCTATAAGCTTTAAGATTTCCGGTGCAAGGAGGAAACGTGAGAAGGAAATGTTGACCCTGTGCAGATGGAATGTAAATGCGCATAGCAGGTCACATTCTTAATGTCATTCGTAAAACCCTCTCAAGGGGAGCAATTTTCCCTACTGACAAAAGAAGTAAATTGCTATATAAAGCTTTACATTTCTGTACACCTTTATTGCTCTCGTAAAAAATATATTTTACAAATGGCTTCTCTCTTCTCTTGTAGATGACACTCTGGAAAATAGACATCATTATTGCTTGAATTTACCACCACAAGATAAGAAATTGAGATAATTAACTAATTCAATACAAATTTTCCATAATTAGTTTATTCATTAATAATACCTTTCATAAAAGTTATTTATCTTTAAAGTGCACTTGAGAACTATCGAAATGTAGCGAAATTTAGCGAAATTTTAGGGAAATTCAAAGAAGTTCGTTATATCCTTTCAATCATTAGTTTTAGCAGATCGAATTTCAAGAATGAAATCTACATTCAGGTCAATTCTCTCGACTTGCAACAAGACGCTTAATTTCATGAAACAGCACAGCTAATTCGCCTCCAATCCACATCCGAAATTTTTTGCTTACGCTCTTGTCGTCGAGCTATTCAAAAAAAAATTTGGAATTAAATCCGGAATTAAAGAACAAATATGTTAATAGAAAATTCCAATCAACTTTATTGATACTTTTACTTATTTTAAAAAAAGGTGGTAGTATTTAAAACGTTAATTAAATTAAATTCATTCATGAGCGAAGAGAGGAGAGTCAACTGGAAATTGACTGCCTCTGAAATCCGGTGGATCTTTTCTTTTCTTTGTTTTCCTTCTACTACCGACAAATTGTATCAATTCTTCAAATGCCAATCGTACTATCGTCTCTATGTGCAAGTTCGGTCATATATGTAGTACAGAAATTCCTATCTTTTATTTTATTTTCAGAAAACTTTAAAATTTCATATCGGTCATATGAAAATCTCTTCTTACAAATTTTACACAGTAAGAATAATTTTATAATTTAAATCTTTCATTAATTTAAGAATGATTACAGTCATCACAGTGCCTATTGTTCTTAAAGAGGCGAAAGGCGAACTTTTTTTCAAAAATAGGTGACAAAAAAGTGTTTTATAACGTTTTATACGTTTATTCGCTTATAAACGTTTTATACGTACAATTTATGGCTTATTGACATTTTATTAATTCAACTGAAAACAGAACTTTATTCATTATGCATTTTTAATGCTTTTTTGTTAAAAAATATTCCTTCCTTAATTTAATATTCAAAAATAAAAATGTTATAGGGAAGACCTACCAGTTGTGACCACTGTACCGCTAGTCGCAGTTTTTGATAAACAATGTCTTAAGTATTAGATAATTATATAAATATAAAATATAAAACCTCCAACGCGGGAAAATTCCCGGCACTATAAAATTCCGAATTATAAATTTACATAAATTAAAAATTTCCGAGACTAGAAAATTCTCGTCAGAAAATTGCTAACATTGTAAAATCAGCTGTAAAATTCCCGACCCAAGAATATTCCCAAAAAAAATTAAAAATTGTTTTAATAAATAAATAATAAATAATCATGAATCATGATTTAATTTAAAATATTGTAAAAATATAGAATAAATTTAATAAATTTATTTATTAAATTATAATGTCGGGAATTTTATTGTTCGGCAATTTTGCAGCTCTGGAAATTTTCTTCGTCGGAATTTTGTAGTCGTTCCCCTTAAATCTCAAATCTACTTTAAAATTAGATTCCAATATTCCAAAGATCTCATGAAATCTCCTGTGTTATATCTGAAAGAAATTGAGAGTTTTTTAAATCTAAACCTATTACGAAAAATCACTACAGTTTTAGACATGAAAAATTTAAAACTATAGAAGAAATAAATATTTAAAGAAAGACCGAGTGAACAAACTTGGCTTTAAATAAATTAGTTCAAATTTTTAATAAGATTTTACTTCATCAATTAAGAGAAGGTGAAAAGGTGACAAACTTCTAAAACAGTTGAAATAGGTGACGACCTGCGATGATTGTTATTATTGTAAATAATTCTTTTTATAATTCTTATGTTTCTGAAAACACAGTAAATCGAGGGAAATTATTTCTATTTTTTATTTTAAATTATTTTTATTTGTTTTATTTTATTTCTCTATTTATTTTATTTTTCAAATTATTTTATTTTTTTATTTTATTATTCATTTAATTTTTTAATTTTTTAATTTTTTAATTATTTATTTGAATTATTTTTATTATTTTAAGTTATTTTATTTATTTTTTTATTTTTTTAAATCCCCGTGACAGTATTTTGTTTTTTGATTTCTCATTTTGCTACCGATTAAAATGATACCCAGGGATTTTCTGTAAATCTATTTTAACGAGTGGAAATAAAACTGAAGAGTAGTTCCACTTCTTTCAGAAATTCTAACAACATTTTTCGAATGCGGTTGTATTTCGACTGGCAGAACTAATACAGCACTATTTTTACAGGACAAATGCCTTGTTCTCTTTTCGTGGAACGATGCGCGACCCTGAAAGCTGCGGCTCTCGATTCAAGTGTAAATTGAAGTAGACACTCAAACTAGGTCAGCTTGAGGTTCATATACAGGGGTATATAAAGAGCATTTTACGATTAAACGAATGCCAGAAGAAGTAGGATTTTTGATGAGAATGGTCATTTGCTCGTGGACCCGTTTACTTGAAATTACTCTCTCACATTTCTTCTTCCAGACGACATCGTTTTTCAATTTGTGGTGAGACTAATTTGAATTGGTTTGTCAACTTCATTATTATTCGAACAATTCGAATAATAATTATTCGAATAATTCATTATTATTTGAATCCTATTAACACTTTTCAAAATTGATCTTCAGACTGTTATAGCGATATGCATGAGATGTGAACAGATCGTATATTGTAAAGTGTAATTGATGTTTATAATGTGCGTATAACGCTTGTTTTACGTAACGCTTAATCACAGCGTGACTAACTGCTTGTTTGAATGGTCTACTGTTTTTACACTCAAGTCGCATGCTTTGCGTAAAATATTTATTTCTTGTGAACAAAACAGATATTTAAATGTACTCCTTAACTTCAAATGATTTAGAGAGCATTTCCATTTTTAGAGTGAAAATAAATTTGTGTCTTGAAATTACTGTAATTAACTATTCCTTTGCAGAAAGTGCATTTTCTGTAGATAAAATGGAAATAAGCAGAGAATTATAAAACATTTTAAGTTTGAAGGAACATTATAAATTTTTTGTTGAAAATTACTGATTCTGGAGAAATAAAATTTTTAAAAGCAATTTAATAATTAATAATAATCCTAAATGCAATATTTCACAAGAGATTATGAAATTTACGTATAGGAACAGAAGGTCTGCGTTAATTTTTTTTCATTAATGGAGCAGAACATGTCGGGGAAAGTGTGAGGGATTCACGTCATATTTTTATTGCCAGTAATAAAATGGTCAGTGCTGCAGATTCAAGAACGTAACGGTACTTTTACTCGACTCGTAGGCAGATGCACGTGCCGAGAACCAATGAAAGCCTCAATGAGAACCTAGGTGTCCTGGGTTCTAGTATGCATCGTGTCTGCTCATCTTTTTTTTTCTTTTTTTTTCTCATCGAGGCTTTCATTGGCGCTTCTCACCTCTTTTTCTCGAGAATGTGCTGGAGCTCGGCCGTGCGCAGAAAACGGAAATGTGCGCCGCTTTCGTCCTAGTTTCCGTATTTTTTCGCACGAATTGTCAGAGTCTCAATTAAAATTCTCCGAAATTTCATTTGCACTTCTACTGTTACGAGAATTACGGTCGTACCATTCACGACCTCTTCGCTGATCCACGGAAATTTCTTGATGTTGGTTAATACCAGTTTCTTCCTCATTTTAACCACTACCATCGTCACGGAAATTTTTTCCGTTTATAAGAAAACTTAAATGAATTTTTTACAAATTAAGAAGGCTGTATTTCCATTTAAGAAGGCTACATTTGTTTTAACTGCTTCTCTTCAATCGAAAGGAATATTTAGAGAATGATTTATTTTATTTCTTTAGTGCCTATTTAAATTATGAAAAATGAAACACATTTTTAGAGATTTATGAACGCCGTTTATAACTTTACTCGTGTCAAAACTCTAAAGAGAATTCCATCTCATATATGCTGGAAATTAGCGAAAGTGAATAATGATGATATCAGATATGTGAAGAGACACTTAAAACGATATTCTGAACCGAAAATTCAACTATGGTTGGTCACACATCATTTTAAAATAGATGTAGTAGCAGGAATCGACTCCTGATTGATCAGCATACATAAGATAATTTCAAGACACCTCGAACACATATTTTCCTCAGCTAGCGTGACGCTTTCACTCTTTATAAACCTGTAATCATATTACAATCTGATTGAATTAAGTGGAGCATGATCTGTCTAATAAAGTGATACCGAAGCTAATAACTGTACAGTTTAATTATACCTTCAAGATTTAAATGTAAATTAAAAATAAAATAGATAAACAAAGATAAGTTGAAACGTAGATACGTAAACAAGTTCATGTTTATTTTAGTTTACTTTTAATTTTAGTTAACTTCTGCCTTTAAATAGGAAAAAGTTATATTTTCTTCTGGGAGAGAAAAATGAAAAATTAGTACCTAAGTATAATTAGGAATAAATGGTTGAAAATTGTAAAGGTTTTACGAAGCACTACATTAAATTTTTCCATTTTTTTGTCGAGAAGATAAGCATATAGGCTATAAATGCAACAGGTCTTTACTCAGAAATCTTATATCTTATGTAACGAAGCACTGAACTGCTGTCTTTTTTTTTAAATAACAGGTGCAGTAGAAGTGTTTTGAAAATTAAAAACAGCTCATTTAATATTGCTTGAAGCATACATTTATTTTAATTCATATACTTAAGAGTCTTTCACAGGCATCGCCACTTAGTATTTATACATAATTGCTCTTAAACACACGGTTATCAAAATGTTGGTATTGTAAAATGAAAATATAAATAATTAGTCGTTTAACTAGAAAGCTCACACCTCTACTAAATGGGTGGTCTTTTTATACTTACAAATTGCTGAGAGGAAGAAATCTTATAATTTCATGCTTCAGTTATATACTTATACTTATACCTAGGTGAGCAAATTCGAGAAACGTAATTATTTATCAAGGAAAACAAAGAGAAATTTTTATGGAAATATTTCCATTTTCCTCAAGACCTATACTATTAATCTTCGAATGATTTTTAATCTTTACTTTCTTGTTTTCAAATAAATTCTCGATCACTGAAAAAAAATTTATTAGATTGAAGGAAATGCAATTCTGTTATTCCTCTTTCTTGTGCCAAAGAATTATTTATTTAATTAATTGAAATATTTTTAAACATAAACTCGAGCCTTGATTCAAAGAAATAATTTTTTCAACATTTTTTTAGTACAAAGAAATATTTCTTAGCTTTAATCATCTCGTTTCCTTAATGCAACCAAAATATTTCTTTGAACTGAAGAAATACTTCTGGTATTTATATAATTAAAGAAATATTTCTTTGAACATTTATTTCAATTAAAAACATATTTTTTAATTCAAGTATTCTTCGTTTTCGGCGAATAAAGTTGATTTGACAATAAAAAATGTATTAAATTTACAAATTAAATTCTTTATAAATTACATTTGTAGATTTGTTGAGGAACTTTAATACATAGGAACAAACGAATTGATCACAGAGCTTCGAACATCCGTAGGTGTTTCGAAATAGATCACTGTACCTATTTTGAATTAATTACATTTCGCTGGTTGAGGAAGGAGAATCGATATTCCAGCTCCAGACCATTTCCGCGAATCTATCAGTGTTTCACCACTGGATTCTTGATGACAATCGTTTACGAGACCATTCTAACATTGATTGGCTTCGTTGACATTTGATTTTACCTGAGCCAATAGCATCCATTCGTGTAGTAAACTTTCAGTCAATAGCTGCAGAACAACGAAAATTATTACACTCTCATGACTTGTAACACAATGCCACAAAATGTTTCGTGAGCTAGAAACTAGACCGAAGACCGTTTTATCAAATTAGCTCTAGTTTTCACATGACCTAAAAATTTTGGAATTTCGAGAAAAATTCTGTTTTTTCAGATGACATCATTTTTTAAATTGAAATTAGGCGAAAAGTAAGATTAAACACTTTTTCGTTATGTGAATTCTGTTATAACTATCATTTAAGACCAACTACCGCAAAAATATCACTAAAAATCGCGATACATATTATTTTCTGAACTTCAATCTTACAGTCATCTTGCTGAACTATCCGACGGAAATGAAACGTTTATAACTTCATTCGGTAGTGTAATGATTCAAATAGTAATATGTAACAACAATAGCGTAACTTCTAAAGCGGATTGATTTCACCACACAGCCTTAAATTTAGGTCCAAATTGTAGTGGAATACGTTCCATTTGACACTCCCCGAAGACGGAATTTGTTTCGGAATTTTTAATAATTTTTTTCTAGTTATTGATTTAAAACGACATTTGTACCAGAATTCTTATCACGAAAATATGATTGGTTGAGCTTTTCGCTCAATTTTCAATGAAAAAATGATGTTATCTGAAAAAACATTTTTTATCAAAATTCGAAAATTGTAAGGTTATGTGAAAACTAGAGCCAATTTGATGAGAGGTCAAAAACCTTAGTATAGGTATGGTTTAGTCTCTAGCTCACGACACTTTTTCTTTTGCAGCGCTGTGTAATGAACCGTTGTTCCTTGAATTTATGAAACCATTACATACGTGTTTCATTCAAACAAATATCTCTCTCAGCAATCAGAAAAATATTTGGTTGAATCAACAACATTTTTGTTGATTCAATCAAAGAATTCTGTTATTTTACGAACAACAAAGTATTGGCTTAATTAAAAAAATTAATAAAATTTGGGTTATACTCTGAAAGTTTTTGTTATTTTTAAAAAATATGTATAAATAATTTGGAGAATGCAGCTAAAATATTTTGTTAATTCAAGAAAATATTTCGTTCATTCAACAAAATATTTGGTTCAAACAACAAACTAGTTTGTAAAATTAACCTAATAAACAACTAAAAAAGTTAGTTGCTTGAAGCAAATATATATTTCTTCTTAAACCAACCAAATGCAGTCAACCAAACGATTTTGTGCAACGATCAAATTTTTTTTCATTGTTCTTCCCAGTGCTAAAAAATTTTCTTTTGATGTTTTCTTTTTTTTCATTTTTTTTGTATTTGTTTTATTAACAAAATAACCTCAATGGAGGTACCCGCAGAATGCATGAATAGTCTTATCATCAACCTACAAAAGTATATACATACATACATATGTATATATATATATATATATATATATGTGTGTGTGTATGTATATATGCATAT
>JBAGKK010142243.1:0-24333 GCA_037177015.1 Euceroptres primus
TAGTAAAAGCAACGTAATGAAACTAAAAGCGTTTAGTTCATTTTAACCAACAGGTAGTTATTATTACGATATCTTAGGCTTACTAAACGGAAATAGTTGCATGTACTATAACAGTTCTCTCCGTGTAGCACATGGAATAATGATATACATTTTTTTCAACATCGAAATTTATTGCCTTTTCAACATTTTTTGAAAGTTTAAGCGTATGAACTTTATAAAGAAAACATCAAATTATGATGTTGGTAATTGCTTTTGCTTCCGAAATTCCTCAAAATCAAAAATATTTAGAAAATGTGGAAAGGGGTCCGTCTTAGGCAACTTTTCTCTATGTGCCAAAACTGGCGATGACGCATTTCTGTGCACATCGTTTTGTTTTTTTCCTGACCTCAAGAATTTCATAAAACTCGGTACCATGAGAGTTTTCGGTTCGCTGAATATGAATATAAGGTCAAAATTGAAAATTGTGGATTAAATATGGTGGCCGAAATTTTTGAAAATTTCTATAATTTTACCGATTTCTATGAAAGTCAGTACTAGGGAATCTTTTGGGTCGCTGAGTTTAAATTTGAGGTCAAAATTGCAAAATTCAAAATGGCGAATCCAATATCCGAAATTTTAGAAAATGCAATTAAATGGACGATTTCAATGAAAGTGAGTTCGATTCTAGTCTCTGAATACGAAGTTGTTGTCAAATACAAGATTGATGAGTTTCTGTTTCGTTCTCGAAAAAATTTTGATCGCCGTATTGGATCCGCCATTTTGAATTTTGCAATTTTTACCTGGAAATTTGTACCCAGCAACACCCTAGTACCAACATTCATAAAAAATCGGTCAGTTTATTGAATTTTTCAATATTTCTGTCGCATATGGGATTGGTGATTTTGAATTTCAGAAACTTGACGTCAAATTCATATTCAGCGACCCCAAAAACCCTCTAGTTCCGAATTTCATAAAACTCAAACAGCATTTTGATCTGACCAGCTTTTGGCTCAGTTCTGCAAAATAAATACGCGAATTAGATCAAAGTGGTCTATTCCGCATTTCGTAAGGTGGTCATAAGTTATGGTATACTTAATTGAAGCCGAGAAAACTCAAAAAATTAAAAAAAACTTTTATTGCAGAAAACAGTCAGCCATATATTATTCCTGAATTTTTTCAGAATTTTTAGACAACGGATTTTAGGCTTGGCCGTCAAAGGGTTAAGGTATAAGCTTCTAAATAAGACCTAGAAGCTCCAAATATCTTTACTAATTATTTAGCAATAAACATAAATGAGCCAACATTTTTATTTTTTCGAGACTGCAAGAACATGCAGTGAGGGCGAGCAAAGGCTTGATCGTCTCATGTTTAGAACTTGAAGCAGGACCGTCTTGGACATAAAAAGATTTTAAGAACAAGGGACATCTGTTTTGTTTCTCGCTATGAATTAAAAATCTTATTAAATTGCAATTAATTATTTGTTAAAATCAATTAATAATTTTGATTTTATATCATGATCCAATGTTTCGTTAATTCTTTTTCATTTGAGTTAACTTTAATTTGGTTTCCAATAAAATTTTGATTTGTGACAAAAATTTATTCAAAATTTCGATATTTCATGATCAAAATATTCATTCATATATCAAATATATTATTTATTATCAAATTTTTAATGAACAAATATAATGTTTTGTTAAAATGCATTATAGTCTACATATATTATAAAATCGAATCAATGAATTAATTTATGTAATGATTGTTAGTAGAATATAATAATGTTAGTATAATATAAAATTAAATTACTGGAACGTAAAATACAAAATAAACAGTGTAATGCGTTTTAAATAAACATTAAAACCACAAAACTGAAGATCGGTGACAAAATTATCTAGGTCGACCTAGTTTTCTGACTTCTCTGTGCATTTTTAAAATAAATTATATTTGATAATGAAATTTCGAAATTTTAAATATATTTTTGCTGAAATTCAAAGTTTTATTGTAGAAAGTGGAAATTTGTATTTCATGTTTTAGCCCTTTTATGCAAAAAATTATAATTTTTCTTTGCATGAAATGGTTTATTGAGAAGTGTAAATTCTTAATCAAAGAAAAGTTTTATAAAGAATCAGATTAAGGTTACCTCAAATAAAAAAGAATTAACCAATTATTGCATCATGATAAAAAATCAAAATTATTAATTAATTTTAATAAATAATCCATTGCAATTTAATAATATTTTTACGTCATATAGAGAAATAAAAAAAGTGCCCCTTGTTCCCAAAATCTTTCCAAGTGTCAAAAAACTTTTTTTAAAAGACTTTTTGAGAGGAGCAATTTTCCTCTTCTGACTTTTTTTTAATCTCGTCTTGTTTTTGCAAAAAATGCGAATTTTCATTTTTCAAAAAAAAAAGCATTTTCTTTCTCCTTTCGAAGATGCGGGCACAAAGTGAACTCTTTTGGGATATATTCACCATATTAGTTCTAACTTATAAAAAAATTAAGAAAAATTAAAACGGTGGAATTTTTGAGAAAATTTCGTTTCAAAATGTTCAGAAAAACCGCTGCCGCCATATCTATATTATTTTAGAAACTACATTTTTCAATGTTTCATTTTTCATTTTTTTTCAGAAAAACATTTTTCAAAAAAATGTCGACAAATTTTTGATAAACTTTAAAAGTTCAAATACTCATAACTTTGACAAAAAAATTGGTTCATATCGGTGAAATACGTGTCGTTTAAAATCCTTTGAAAAACAACATATTTTATCTGGAAACGATTCTGTGACTTGAGAATGCACAGCGTTCCCGATTTGAAATGAATTCCGCCTTTTTATATGAAGAATTTGGACCTTTAAAGGTTTCCATGAAGGTTCCTGTACAGGGATTTTCAACTTTCACAGAAACCTTTACGAGTTGAAAATGCGAAAAATTTTTGTTTCTTGAAAATTGTTGCAAAAAAGAATCAATTTTCATATAATTTACCATTTTTTTCCATACTTTTTTTTCAAGAATATAAGTACGTTATGAACTTAAAGAGCATTATGCTAGAGCACAGAAAAAAACATAAATTTAAGATCAACCAAAAACAATTCAAACTGATCTGCAGCAAAAATGAACAAATTATATAAGACCCTGATTATGTCGGGTTTAATTCGAGATATAGGTATGGAAATTGTGCTCAAAGTTAAATGTATATCACGTGGTTAAATTTATTTATAGTTGTTATTCCTAGAAAACTGTGACGTCAATACTTCAAACAAAAATATTTTCGTTTAACTCTAAAGATCATTGTTTCTCTATAGCTAAAAGCAAATTGAAATAGATGGAACAATTGAAAACATTTTCCGCTAAGAATAGACACTGAATAAATTTACATAACGTAAAAATTTAAGTACAATTTATTTTAATCTTGGACTCGCTTTATTTTTCCTGTACTGATAGAAATGATCTTAAATTGAATATACACATATTTTTTAAGATTAATATATATGTTTCTTAATTTTAATATACTGCATCTTAGCTGACGATTAATATACAATGGACATTAAACTTACTACAAATTTATATTAAAACTAATACATTATGAAATCAAAATTATTAATTAATTTTAGTAAATAATTCAATCAGATTTTTACGTCATGTAGAAGAATGAAAAATTCTTATTCCCTTATTCCCAAAATCTTTCCAAGCTGGACCTGCAACCGACGATCAAACCTTTGCTCGCCTTCATTGCATATTCATGGAGTCTCGCAAAAATAAAAATATAATGGCACATTTGTGTTTATTAATAGATAATTAGTCAAGATATTTGGAGTTTCTAGGCCTCATTTTGAAGCTTATACTTTGAAGTACCGCCATGAATTTTTCAAAATTCTTCTAAAGATTTTCTAGATTTTTCCAACAATTGAAAAAAGGGTCGAAAATTTGTCTCCTGGCACATTATTTTTTTCTAGTTTTCTTAACTTATATCTTGACTAAAAATATTCCAAAGTTATTCACATATGGCTCTTTCGACGCGAAATTTCTTAATCGTTTCAATGCTTTTTGACAAAAGTTACAGTCGCGTTTCTTTCCCAAATAATTAAATGTAAAAGACAAGAATTCTTTTCCGATGAGGTATGAGTGAAGTGGTCTCATACTCGTGTCCGGCCCTGCGAATTATTTATTTCTTAACATCTCTTTAAATATATTTGTTGAAGCTTTCAGAAATGTCATTCCGTTAAGTTAAAGTCTATTCTATTAAAAATTACTTATTATTCATCCTTTTATCTTTTTATTGTTTGTTGTAAATTCTTAGTCAAAGGGAAATTTTTATTATTTATTTTAAGAAAGACAAAGTTGCCATTTATCGATTGGATGTATTGGTGGCTATTATATTGTAATTTATCTTAATTGTTCATTCACTGATACACTTACCCTAATTGACATCCAAACCTTCTTCATGTAACATATTCAGCAATTCTGGATTTAAATAAATGAAGATAGGAGTAAGATAACATCTGATTCATTGCTAACTTAGGACAAGAACTCAAATCATATTAGATTCAAACAATAAGAAGATTCGGCAAGATCGGCTGGTAGGTTCACTCAGAAAAATATTCAGTTATTCTAACCAGAATTCTCGTTGGCTCTACTTAACATTCCTTTCCGGTTATCTCAATCAGAATTTTGGTTATTCTAAACATTTTATGGTTATTTTTGAAAATTACTAAAAATTCTGGTAATTTCAAACAGCATTCTGTTTAAAACAACCGGAAGAGAATGTTAAGCAGAGCCTAACCGGAATTTTTCTTAGAATAACCAAACATTTTTCTGTGTGTGTAATTTGCAAATGTCCCTTAATGTTTTTGACAATATACCATAGGGATCATTCCATTTAATTTCGCCGAAGTTGGTTGCGACATAATTTTAAAAAATTTGGATACTTAACTGTAATAAACTTCAATGTTTTTTGAACTCATTTATGACTTTAATTTATCAAATTACTTTATTTTCATTTAGAAATGTGATTTTCAAAATGCAAAGGTGCAGAAAAATGTCACATTTATGTGCATAATAGAATAGAAAAAAACTCAAATTTTATAATGTAAAATTGAATAGAATGAAATCAGTTGTATTCAACAGTCTTTAAACTTTTCTATAACATAAGCAAATTTAATATTTTTTTAATGAATGGATTTAAAATTCATTCATTTAATGTGAAATAATGGGCGAAAATTGTATTTTAAAAATAACTAAAACATAACCACTTTTCAACGTTTCGAACCGTTATTAAAATCACAATGTTTAATTTTTTAAATTAAAACTTACCTCATAAGGTCCATTTTTTATCAAACTTTTAGGAAAATGAGCCATTTTTCCATTTTTGAAGCTGAAATATGTAAAATTTCACTTTGAAAATCGTCACTTTGAAAGTTTTATCCATTTTCGCGGATGAATAACTTCTAGGGAGAAAAATGAAAAAATCCCGAATTTACAGTATATGTAAATCAAGTCTTCATTTTATCTTCCTTAAAATTTCGCGTTGGTCCCGAGGCTTTTTCTACTGAAATATCAATTTTCAAAATAGCCCGAAGTATTGATATTTTGAGGCTTGGTTACACGAGGTCAAGACTAAGTTGAAATTGGCTTTTGTGATTCGACTGTGAGAAATTTGACTCAGAAATATTTTGCCAAATTGTATTTTTACAGGACGTGTTATTAATTGTAAATTTAACAATTCAAAAGTTAATTAATGTTTTCTAAAAATTATGTGACTTTCCAAAATCTATAATTCTTATATACGTTCGTTATTTAGACATCTTTAAAGTTCGGAGATGTTGAAAATCTTTTCATTTTTATTTCTGAGGTCGAAAGGAGTTCGAAGTAATGATTACTGCGAGTTCCAGGAATCGTTTGTGATGAATTAAATCTTTTCGTTAAATGTCGATCTACTTTTTTCACTTCTGATTCGTTAACTTTTATAAAGGTTATTCCATCGATTTTATTTTTACAAAATTTATATATATTGTTTGCAAAATAAGATTGTCCCTTTCCCATCAACTGCTTGCAGGCTTGCCTTTCTACCAAAATCCTTCTCCTGATAGGCTTTTATGAAATTCTTTCTGATTTCGTACTGACTGGCACAACCATCCGAGAATTAATGAATCTTGTTTAGGATCGAGAAAAGGATTTTTTGTTTTTCAATAATTTATTTTCGTTCGAATGATCCTTACAATCAGATATTATGCAAAAACTTATACTCTTTAATTCCGCTTCTTCCCGATAGTATACTAAAAAAGGATGCAGGGTTACTTGTTCATGTGACCAATGGCGGTTTTGAATTTCATTCTGTATAAAGAGCATACAATTTTGAGCAACATTCAAAAGTATAAGAAGATGATGTTCTGGAAAGGTTTCCTTTAACAATTTAAGATATGCTGACTGCTCTTTCGCAATAAAATGATGCTCCTTTAGTGAAATCAGTTGTAATGTTAGAGACTCTAAATATTCATTTCGATATTAGATGATCGTCACCAGGTCACACCTATCAAGTATTTAATCTCATGATGTTCACAAATGATAGTGATTCGTTCATAAGTTCTTATTTTTAATATTGCCTGGTCGGTTTTGCTGATGAGGCAATATTTATATTTTTTTATTCGGATTTACTTATTCTTTTACATTCATCACCAAGATATAACCCAATTGGGCACTGCATTTTTATATACAAACACAATTAGCTTTAACTCATAAAACTATTCAAATTCTTTTCAATTTTTCACATATGACATCTCTACTGACATTTAAATACAATAAATAAAGTTATCAAATAGTAAAAGAAAATGTTATTTTTTAAGCAAAATATATTTACAAAGAATAAGAAAAAAATAATTAAAAAATTTGTAGGAAAAATAATTCGAACATTCACCTGAAGTATAATGATAACTGAATTGTGAAGTCAAATTTTCTAGAATTTTAATAAAAAATAGAATTCATGTAATTTGTCAAAGGCATAAATCGTTAAAAATATAAACTATAACATTTTCTGTAAAAAGATAATTTGGCAAAATATTTCAAAATCAAATTTCTCGCAGTCGAATCACAAAAGCCAACTTCAACTTAGTCTTTACCTAGTGTTACTCTAGACCTCAAAATATCAATACATCGAGCTATTTTGAAAATTGATATTTCGGTAGAAAAAGGCTCGGGACCAACGCGAAATTTTAAGGAAGATAAAATGAAGACCTGATTTACATATACTGTGAATTCGGGATTTTTTCATTTTTCTCTCTAGAAGTTATTCATCCGCGAAAATAGATAAAACCTTCAAATTGACGATTTTCAAAGTGAAATTTTACATATTTCAGCTTAAAAAGTGGAAAATGGCTCATTTTCCTAAAAGTTTGATAAAAATGAACCTTATGAGGCAAGTTATAGTTTAAAAAATTAAACACTATGATTTTAATAATGCTTCGAAAGTATCGAAAAATGGTTAGGTTTTAGTTATTTTTAAAATACAATTTTCGCCCATTATTTCATAGTAAAGTTACTTTTGCTTATGATATATAGAAATTTAAGGGGGTAGTACTATGAATTGTGACATGTTGAAAGACATGTCGTATTTTTCATTGATCCTCCATATGAAATCGTTGATAATATTTGATTGGCTATGGGGTCTATTTCTTAAGATCTACTTAGTTGTAAAATAAACTTTAAGGATCGTCAAACGTTTCGGCCCAATGTCCTGAGCCAGAAAATACACTAGTTTTCTTTATTTATTTCCTAAGAAAGTATTTTATTTAATGCAAAAAATCTTTTTATTTACTAAAATACTTCTCAAAGAGAATACCAAAAAATTTTTACAACAAAATATTAATTTGTTAATAATTTTTAAGCAGCATGAAAAATAGCACTAAAAAAATGTATGTCGCTGGCAGTTATGATTTCTGAAAAACGCCAGTACACTCGTCGTTGATTAAAGAACCGGGCTCGGGGGTAGACGGTCCTCTAGGCAATGCTATTCGAGCGAGCAGTCTTCAGGACCGCGTATATAATCTCCGAACGTACAAAAGTAAATGCGCAGAGAATCGTGATGTAAAAAACGTCTGGCGGCCCTGACTGCCCGAGCAATGAAGGCCGGTCAAGGGACGCTCGGGGGGGGGGGGAGACAGAATCAGTGAAGCGTGAACGACCATGAAGCTGGTCCTCTAGTCACCGGTCCTCTAGTCAACGACGAGTGTACTTCGATTATGCCAAAATTTAAAGTATAAGTCTGTTTTTTAACACAAAAACTTAGTAAAAAAATGTAATTTTTTCATATTTTTAGACAAATCGCCGCCATTTTTTTAATTTTTAAGAAAAATTATTTTCCGAGGTAGGGAGCGTTCAAGTATAACGTAAGTATTTTGGCTATAGTTTGGTATATTTGTGTCCATCTCAGTCCCACGATACTAAGAAAGATACGAGCATACCAAACTATAGCCAAAATGCTTACGTTATACTTGATCGCTTCCGATACTCATACAAATTAAGAATCTTTTGGAATTTTCTGTTTCGGTTGTTCCAGTGGGCTCAAATCATCAACGCCAGCGACATAAATTTTTTTCAGTGCTATTTTTCATCCTGCTTAAAAATTATAAAAAATTAATATTTTGTTGTAAAATTTTTCTTGTATTTGTTTGGACGACTAAGAACCATTTGTAATCGAAAAATGAATTTCCTGAACAGTACCAAAGTCTGGGGCTTAATGTCTCTGTTTAAAATATTTCATTTGACTAGGAATTTACATATCTCAATGATTATATTTTTGTATTCTTTTGGAGTAGTATTTTAGTAAATAAAAAGATTTTTTTGCATTAAATAAAATACTTTCTTAGAAAATAAATAAAGAAAACTAGTGTATTTTTCGTTTGAGACATAGTACTACCCCGTTAAAGACTTGAATACATTTGATTTCGTTCTATTCAATTTTACATTGTAGAATTTGAGTTTTTATCTATTCTATAATACACATAAATGTAACATTTTTCTGCACCTCTGCATTTTGAAAATCAAGTTTCTAAATAAAAATTAAGTAATTTGATAAATTAAAGTCATAAATGAGTTAAAAAAACATTGAAGTTTATTATAGTTAAGTATCAAAATTTTTTAAAATTAGGTCGCAACCGACTTCGGCGAAATAAAATGGAATGACCCCATATACATTTTTCTCATCATAAAATAAAATTTTGTTTTCGCATAAGTCCGACTTGGAATCTCTCAAACACCGTTTATCAGCGCAGGTCCATTAAAAAAAGCAATGTTCTTGAGTTTATGGAAGTAAATCAAAGTTAATTCGCGAGCGACGAAAGCAGGTAAAGATCCTTTTGCGGTGAACAAAGTGGCTGATTTATGAAGTAACCTACATTTTTAAGAACGTTCTTAGCGAGATTGGAAATGTCTGTTCGTTCTGTAAGTTGGGGGTGTAGAGAAAAGTCAGGAATATGGAAGGAGGAAATAGAGGAGAAGCAATCGTAATGGAGGAAAGAATTCCCGATATCCCCATCGGTCTGTTATTGACTGACGATATAGATAAAGCGGAGGATGTATTTCCATTTTGCAGGGGAGCATCCAGCAGCGATGCAGCATGGAGGCCAACTCAGACTGGGAAACCCACCCTTTGTGATGCTTCTAGCTTCGATACTGGCCTTCCTCAATCATGGTCACTGAACCATCTCACGAAGACTCTATTGGCACCAATGGTCGCTGTCGGACAGTCTGGTGACCCGCTGATGTCGTCTATAGTTAAATTGCCCTGTACGAATAACTCTCGTCCGGATTTTCAGAAAAGAGTTTTCTCATCCTCGCTCCAAGTCCAGAGGAAAGTTTACTCGGCAAGGAAAATCCCCGATTTATCGACTTTTAACAAATCGAAAACTCTAGCCAAGCTGCAACTCTTAGACCTTCTCGAAGGAAACAAGAAAAATCGTTTCTTCATTTACAAAAATGAAGAGTCTTCTTGCCAGCGAGGCAAAAAGACTCTTGGAACTAAATTCAAGGGGTTCGCTGATCAACTTTCGGAAGTTAAAACTTTATAAGTTTTCCTGAACTTTACCTTATTTGCCAGTAAGGTTCTGCGCAAGAATCAACAAGGAGCCTTATGAGCGGATTTGTTCCCGTTATGATGAAAGTGTCCTGAATGCGTCGACAAATATTTTTCAGATTCTGTATAAAATTGGAAGACTTTTTATTATATCTTTTTTGGTTTCTAGGAAAAAGGTGTTTGACATCACTTGAATTCAGTTAAAATTACGTGAAATGCCTGATTTTAGTTAAAGTTATAACACGCAATATTCCATTCATGATCCCGGAATATTCTCTTGAGACATTCGGAATATTCCCGGGGAACATTACAGCAATGTTCAAGGAATAACATAATGTCCGAACTTTATAATATTTCAATATAATGTTGAGGAAATATTCTTTGGAAATATTGTAAAAAGCTTCGCCCTGAAACCTGAAATATCTCTATGGATATTGTTTGTAACTACTCTACGGAATATTGTCCAAATATTATTCAGAATGTGTCTGAAATCTTTCAATGGAATATTTCCGGAACATTGCAATGAAAGTAAATTAAATTTTTTTAAATATTCTAAATTGCTCTGTTTGGAAAATTTGGACCAGTACGCTTATTTACTCGTATAAGCAAATGAAGTTTAATCATAAAATGTTGAATCATAAAAGGTTGAATTATAAAAATCGATCAAGTCTTTTTGATTTATTTAATCTACATACACAATAGACATACAATATTATATTATTACAAACTGTTATTGCAAATTATAATCATAAGCACGAAGATACCTATATGCCTTTTACTAGAAAACTAGTTTACATTGTTACAATAATGGCAATTAGCTGAAAAATTACGATTTTAACAATTTATTTTGCAGTGGCGTAGAAAGGCAGATTATATTTAAACACAAAAATTTCGCAAATTTTTCGAGACACCACTAAATTGACCATCTTTTGATTACAAAGATTAGTAGCAGTACCTGAATTCTTAAAAAATCAGGACATTATACCTTTAATTTAAAAAATCCTCTGATGTACATGAAATCAATTTCAACAGTTGGCAGCTTCAGGTCTTTCTCAATTTTGCAAGTATTTCTGAAAAAAGTAAATATTTAATTTTATTTCTGAAATATCACCAGATGATATATGACTTAAAGGAAACCCGAGAGGGATACACATGAGAAAAGCATTGAATTATATTTAATTTTTTTTGAAAATTGTAATAAAATTTGACAGTGTTATTTTCAAAAATTAAACTTCAAAGTTATTGCAATTTAAAGAATTGCTGCTAATTTTTACCTTTTTAATTTAAAATACATAGTCCTAGAGGCAGCAGAAAAAAAATCTTCTTTCCTTGAGGTCATTTGATGTCGAATTTAAAAAGCTCACATTTTCGAATCATCCAAACTTGACTGTAAAAAATTACTATTCAGTTTAATTTGAAAAACATCATATTAAGTAGGGATTTACCCTCTATCTTGTAATTAATTAATATAAAGAATATAGTTCTATTCATAATGCTGTATAACGACTCAAGAAGAACTATATTGAAATAATAAATACCAAACGCAATTATGAACATTTTTTATTTCAAACAGGAAAAGTGTGAATTACCAGAACTCTTAATTTATGTCCCGTCTATTCTCGAATCTGTTTATTAAATTCTTTTCCTATATATTCGTGAAATCAACCTCTGAGACTTCGAAAATTGATGGAAAATAAATGTATTCATTCTATATTAACCGTTTTTTCTTTTATTCCATAATTTCTATCCATTTTTTCCGTTACATGACAGAACAACTTAATCAGATAATGTCTTTACATACTTTAGAAAAAAATATTAGTTTCTTAGGAAAGATAAAGTTTATTTTTATTATGCCAGAAAACAAATGAAGTGAGGTATTAGAACAATTTAAAGTTTTTATTTCTAAAAAAATTGACGTTATCTTATGGCTCACTTCAGTATTTTTACGTAAGTATCACAAATTTATTGCTGCTGAATCTTTATTGAATTTTATCTTTCGATCTTAAACAAACAGTAGTATTGTTTCTAATGTAAAAAAGATTGACATATCGATTATGTTAATAAAATTGCAGAAAATGAGAAGAAATTATGGAATTAAGGGAAAAGAGGTTACTACATAAAATGGACACATCTATTTTCTATCAGTTTTCCAAGATATATAGGAAAAAGTTTCATAAGCAGTATAGGAAATAACTAAATTAAGAGTTCTGTTACGTCACAATTTTCCTATTTGAAATTAAAAATGTTCACAATTATTTTTGGTATTTATAATTCCATGTAATTCTTCTTGATTCGTTATACAGAATTATGAACAGAATTAAACTGAATAGTAATTTTTCAGACTCAAATTTGGATGATTCGAAAATATGAGCTTTTTAAAGTCGACATCAAATCGACTGCTCCTGTTTAAAACAATGTAACTCATTTTTGCGCATTGTCAGACAGGTGTTTGTCCTGATTGCAGAGCCTGACTTACGTCCGTCTGACAATTCGCAAAAATGAGTTATGTTGTTTCAAATAGGAGCAGTCGAAATGACCTCAAGGAAAGAAGATTTTATTTCTGTTATCTCTAGGACTATTTTGAATTAAAAAGGTATAAATTAGCAATAAGTAATTCTTTAAATTCAAATAACTTTGAAATTTAATTTTTGACAATACCACTGTCAAATTTTAACACAATTGTAAAAAAAAATTCAATATAATTAAAAGTTTTTCTTATGTGCATCCCTCTCGGGTTTCCTTTAAGACATCTAAAAAATTAGTTTATTAGTTAAGTAGTTAATTTCTATTGTTTTTATCTAATTTTGGCCAAAATGTATATCATCTGGTGATATTTCAAAAATAAAATTAAATATTTACTTTTTTCAATAATAATTTCAAAATTGAGAAGGTACTAAAGCTGCCAAGTGATGAAATTGATTTCATATACACCAGAGGATTTTTTTAAATTAAAGGGATAATTTCCTGATTTTTCAAGAATGCAGGTACTGCTGCTAATTTTTGTAATCAAAAGATGGTCAATTTAGTTGTGACTCGGAGAATTTTGAAAATTTTTGGGTTTAAATATAATCTGCTTTTCTACGCTACTGTATAATAAATTGTTAAAATCGTAATTTTTCAACTGATTGCAAATATTTTAACAATGTAAAGTAGTTTTCTAGTAATTTTGTATATATGTATCTTCGTGCTTATGATTATAATTTGCAATGACAGTTTGTAATAATATAATATTGTATGTGTATTGTGTATGTAGATAAAATAAAGCAAAAAAGACTGGATCGATTTTTATGATTCAATCTCATACGAGCAAATAAGCGTAATGGTCTAAATTTTCCACACAGAGCAATTTGGATTTGGATTTCTAAATAATATTCCGGCAATATTCCATAGAGATATTTCAGGTTTCAGGGCGAATGTTTTTACAATATTTCTAAATAATATTTCCTCAAAATTAGATTGAAATATTCCAAAGGTTGGACATTGTGTTATTCCTGGAATATTGCTTCAATGTTTCTTATATTGTGTGTTATGTGGGATTGATCAATTCAAGACAGTGAGCTCAAGTGAAATCATCTAAAGTCACTTTAAATCAATTAATGTTAGTTGTGGTCACTTGAAATCAATTTCTTGAATTCACGTGGTGTCAGATGAAATTACTTGAGGTCAGTTGCAGTCACTTGAAGTCAATTGATGTCACTTTAAAACAATTACTTTCAGTTGTGCGTTCTTGAAGTCACTGAAGTCACGTGATGTCAGTTGAAGGGACTCAAGTGTCATTAAGTCTCGTGACGTCAGTTGAAATCACTAAATTCAAGCGAAGTCAGTTGAAACTACTAAAATCATGTGAAGTAATTTGAAGTCATTAAATTCAGTGAACTCTCTTGAAGTTACTTGATGACAATTGAATCAGCTGAAGTCGCATGAAGTCACGTGACGCCAGTTGAAGTCAATTGCTGTCAGTTGTGATCTCTTGAAGTCACGTGATGTCAGTTGTAATCTGTTGATTTCACGTGATATCAGCTGAAGTGACTAAAGTCTCGTGACGTTATTGATGTCATCGTGATTGATGTTAATGAAATCACGTGACGTCAGTTGAAGTCACCTGAAGTCAATTACTGTCAGTTGTGATCTCTTGAAGTCACATGATGTCGGGTGAAGTGGCTGAAGTCTCATTAAGTCACGTGACGTTAGTTAAAGTCAATTTAATTGTCAGTTGTGATCTTTTGAAGTCATATGATGTCGGTTGAAGTTACTGGAGTCTCATTAAATCTCATGACGTCAGTTGAAGTCACTAAAGTCATGCGAAGTTAGTTGAAACCACTAAAGTCATGTGAAGTAATTTGAAGTTGTTGAGGTTAGTTAAAGTCACTAAAGTCAGGGAACTCTCTTGAAGGTACGTGATGTCAGTGGAAGGGACTGAAGTCGCATGAAGTCACGTAACGTTAGTTGAAGTCACCTGAAGTCAATTACTGTCAGTTGTGATCTCTTGAAGTCACATAATGTCGGTTGAAGTGGCTGAAGTCTCATTAAGTCACGTGACGTTAGTTAAAGTCAATTTATGTCACTTCAAGTAAGTTGCAGTCACTTTAAGTCAATTGATGCTGCTTTAAGTCAGTTGCGGTCATTTGTGGTTTCCTGAAGTCAGTTGAAGTCACTGAAGTCACAAGATGTCAGTTGAAGTTACTTGCAGTTAACCGGCCTTGTTGTGAACCACAAATTTCTAATTCAATTACATTAAACTATATTTCGAGTCTAGAGATTGGAAGTTATGCTTTGGCAAATTTAGTATCGGAATATTGATTTCAGATTTCAATCAGTTTGAATTTGATAGGTTTCAATTTCAATCTGTCCATGCTGAAATATTTCTAATTGGATGCAATTTAATCTAGAAGGTTTCCAATTTACAAAAGAGTCTAAATTATAACTTTTTAAAAGAAATTCAAAATCTTTACGGTTGGGAGATGTTATTTATTTTAATTCGGAAATATCAAATAAGGCTTTAAAACTTTCGAAGGTATAAAATACCATGTTGTGAAGATGTCTAATTAGAAACGATCTAAACTTGAAACTTTACGAAGTAGAAAAGAGCAAATAGACTTTCAAATTGGAAATAATCCAAATCACAGACCTTTGAAAAGTATTAAATTTCAAATTTAAAGGATTGAAAATTGGAATCGATTCAAATTTTAGTCCTTCTTTGAAAGCTTTTATATTGGGTATTCAATTGAAATTGAAATCGCCCAAACTTGTAATGTTTTAATAATGGAAAACCTTTACGAAACTTCGCTCGTCTCAGAAATATTTCTGAACTCCCAGGACTTTTGATTCAAAAAACTCAATTAAATCATTGATTTGAAACTTTAAAATGTGAAACTTTCTCATAAAAGGGAACAACTTCGAAAATATGGTGTTGAAAATTCTATAAATTTTATCTGGTGATTCTTTACTGAGCTTTTATCGCTAGAATGCTGTAAAAAAATTTTACCGTCACCGAAATTCGTGTGGAACAATAAAATGTCTAGCTGTAGATTCACCAGAAGTCGTACGTCAAAACAAAAATCTTTTACTACATCGAAAATACTACTAACTTCCAAAGTGAGAATTGGAGTTATAGAGATCATTTTCATATCAATCGAAACGACCAATGTCATTTCTATTTATAGTTTAATTCAACAATCTTAGTTTTAATTATCATGACGATGTAATGGAATTTTGATAAAAAAAAGGCTAAGTGTTTCTGCTTCGCTAGAGGAATTTTAAATAATCTTCAGGCTCTTAAAGAGAATTAATTTTTTAAGATTCACGAATTTTTCGATAAAATTTAGTAGAAGAATTGTTTATAATTCTTAAATTACTTTTATAACATGTGGTTCTATTTAAATTATTTTTTTAATTCAACGAGTTAATTGTTTCACTTGTGCTTTATATTATATTCACCGCGTGACTCGATACAATCTTGTAGAAAATTGTAAAAATCTCAGTGGAAAAATGTTGTAATTTCTGGAATTTCGTGAATCGAGTGCAATACGTCACGCGAAAACGATTTAGATAACAATTTATCTTCATAACGGCCAATGTAACTTGGTTTTTGAAGAATTGTTAACTGCGGTATACGATGATTAATTTTAAGTCTCGGAGGAGGTTGTAGGAGATTGAAAATTGTACAGACTGACTACTCCGAGATCGTCCGTTTAATCATAAAAATATTTGTTCCTGGAGAAAACGTCATTTTTATCTCTGCTTTTACTTCCAAAATTTACTTTTTAAAAAAAATTTATTATTTGTTTTGCAAAGGAGGAAACCAAATTAGCAAACCCTATTTTCCTAAGTTAAGAAAATCCCGATTAGCATTCTTAACTAAAATGAATTTTTTGAGCACTTTATGATTTTTTAAAAACCAACAATTTTTAAAATTAAATAATTTTTTTTATATTCATAATTTGTTTCAAATTCTTTAATTACTTTTTTATATTTATAATTTATTTTAAGTGAAGTTTCTTTAGTTTCAAAAGAGTACTGTTTTATTTGGTTTGTGATTTTTTTCAGACTTCCCAGAACATTAATTTCTGTTTGGCTAGGGTCAAGATTTGAAAAGGTGCTAGGATTGGTAAAGAAGAGAGGCAACACTGGTAAGTAGAAAAATATATTTTCTTAGCATGTTTATTTTATTCAGTCTTTTTTAATCAACGAACTGGAAAAAGAAAATATTAATTTATTTTCGAACATGAAACACGAATGGAATTTTAGAAAATTTTCAACATTCGGGGAATTTTTAGCTTTAAAAAGCAGCATTCCAACTGAAATTAGGTACTGCAGTTTAATGGAAATCAGGGTTAAAAGTTCAACTACTAAAAACTTTCTCCATAAAATTTTCCGCCGAGGAATGCAAATCCTAATGTAATTGCTTGTACTTTAGTGTGTATTACGAAAGTTTTAAACAACTTTTGTGGAATATACTTTGCTGCGTTTTGCAGCATGTTTTGAGCAGATTATATTTTGATCACGAGCACAGAAACTGACTATCGGATGATTGCTTCTACATTAGAATTTGATGTGATCAGAAAGAAAAAACATAAAACTAATACCTTCTCATATGTTGATGAGAATGTAAAAAGAAGTTGAAATTTATAAAAATTTAAATCTTCATTTTTAAAGAAACATACAGAATTTAATGCAATAGTTCTTATGATATTACAAAAATATATGTTTCTATATTATTTGTAGGGATTACAATTCTTTCGAAGAAATGTTAAGAAATCAAAACAGGTTTTGAAGGCAATTTCGATCGGTTGAATTGATGTGAGGATTTCGGCTGTAAATAAGGTTTCAAACGTACCTGACGTAGGTGGAATTCTCGCTTGAAGAAATTTCTTGATTTTTCCTAGACTTTTGCACGTCTCAGAAATTTCTCACTTGTCCATATCTCGGAGATTCAAGAAAGAGTGGCAATTCCATGACTCTGGATATCTCGTTTCCTGAAGCGACATCAAAGTTTGAAGTCTTTGTAAGTTAGTTTCGTGTTCCTGTGGAAGTGGGAGTTTTAAATTTGAAGTTAGGAAATACATTTAACTTCACAAATTAAAATATCGAGTTACACAGTCTTAAACTTAGATTTTATAAGTCACTTTTAATCATGAAAGAATAATAAATTTAGTTCTTTTTTATTTATATTTAATTATGAAAGTGCTTTCAAGCAGAAAAAGACGGAAATTGTAATTGTTAAATTCGCTCAAGAGAAAAGGTGGAAATTTTATAAGAAAATTTATAAAATCTGGACACGTAGTGGAACTTATTAGACGTAATTGGAATGTAACGCTCGATGCATCAGAGATTTCAATTCCAAACAAGAAAATCAATACGTTCGAATTGGCATCATTTTGCCGATATCGGCTTTCAGTTTTAGCTCAAATCAAATCTTGATTTACGAAGAAGAGCTGCGTAGATTACGAAGATCTCGTAGATACCTTTGGTCTTGAGATAACATTTCCCAGAAAGTTCGTTTTCTTGACGTATCTTAGGAAAAAGATCAGGAAAAGCAACACGGGAAAAAGACGATATTGGAGGGTTGTTCGAGATGGAGATTCGACGAAGAGGGAGAACAACACTGGGAGTAAATAAAATTGACTGTGTTTCCAAAGTGGCTTAGAATCAGGCTCTCCAAAGTATTTTCTCTAGTTTTCATTTCACATTACAATATATCATTATTCTCATGTAACAGACATTTCACGCTTTTCTTCTCCAAAAATAAAATAAAATATTATTGTTAGTAGTACAGTTATATTTAATTTCAAAACAATTATTTTGTTTTTGAATACATTGAAAAAACGATTTGTTTGAATGCACTTCGTTTGGTTTTAAAAAATTGGTAGTTAGTTATTAGTTATTATTTTAGGTACAAAAAAATTATTTTGTTTTTGAATATGTACATTGAAAAAGCAATTTGTTTGAATGCACTTCGTTTGATTTTAAAAAATTGAAACAAATTCTTTATTTCAATTTGACAATGTGAGTTTGAATCATACAAAAATTTGTTTAAGTAAAAGAAAATCCCTTGCTTAAATGAAGTTTATTGTATTTTTGTTGTACGTTCAAACAAATAGTTCGTTTATTTTAAAGAAAACATTTATTTTATTTGAATAAATTGTGTTTGATTCATGTATAATTCATGTATAATTCAAATAAAAATTTGTTTAAAACAATTATATTTGTTTGTTCGTCCCATTAACTATTGAAACGAAAAAATCTTTTTCTTAGTGTCAAGTTGAAAAATTTTTGATAGGTAGCAAAATAACTACCCCGGAAAAAGAGTTCAAAAAGTGTCTTCAAGTCGCTCAAGATATTTTTCTTTGTTAGAGTCTCGAAAATCTTTATTTATGATCCGGATAAACAGTCAAAATTGTGTACTATATCCCCATATAAACCTGTGTCCTCTATAAAATTTCTTATGTTCGCGCATTAATATTAAAATAATGAATAAATCGTTTAATACTGCATTTTATTCACTATTTCAGGCTCAAAAATGGTTATTTTTAGTAGAGACCCCATAAAACAAATGTTCACAATGGAAATAAAGTTTTAAAATGTTTACACATTAAATGCAGTTAATGTCGGGGTGTAACTTTCCCCTTCTACCCAAATCAGTAATAATAATTTCTGACCCTTTAAAGAATGAGAACTGTGTAATATTTTATGATTTCTACGATTATTCATCAATTTAACATCAAGGTGAGAATAAGGCATTTTATATGGGATTTATATGGGTATAAGGCTTTTTTATAAGGCATTTTATATGGGATTTATATGGGCATATTTATATGGGTATATTTGTTTGGATAATAAGTGCACCTTTTATAAAGTTAGTTTTACGTGAAAATATTGTCTAAAAAATACTTCGTTCCTGCAAATTTACATTAAGGGTATGTAATTACGTCACAAATATCCGGCCGATTTTTTATTTACATTCAGCGGGTTTATTAAGAGAGAAATGCAAATATAGTGCTGATATTGAAGAAAATAATAAAGAATATATCAAAGCATCGATGTCTGGTGCCTTTCAGTTTTTATTTTGAAAAAAATAATTTTCAAAAAATAATTTTTTTTTCCAAATAAAAATTGAAACACACCAGACATCGATTCCTTAATATATTCTTTATTATTTTCTCAAATTTCAGCATTATGTCTGCTTTTCTCTCTTAATAAACCCGCTGAATATAAATAAAAAATCGGTCGGTAGTTCGTGACATCATTATGTATCACATATCCTTAATAAGAAAGAAACCTTTAAAAAAATATTTTTTTCCATTAATTTATTATTATGGTGTCCTGTGACCATTTATATTATATTGAATGAAGTTAGTTATTTTATTTTAAAAGAATAATAATATTCAAAACGGTCAACGAAAATAGAGAAATAAGCTTTTATTATATAATAATATATAATGTATAAATAATAATAAAATTCTTATTATTTACTATTCAATGTAAATACGATGTCATTGATTTATAGAACGTATTGAAATATATATTTAATTCGATCTTTTGTCAATTCATCTCTTTTAACTTTTATATATTGTTAAATATCACATTCACTTAGAAAAAAATTTTGTTTGATTCAACCAAAGTTTGGTTGAATCAATCAAATAAGTACATTGCTATATGGCCAACCAATGTTTTCGTTGAATCAAACAAAGTTTTAGTTGACTTAATCAATAATTTGGTTTATTTAATGAAAATTTTTATTAGATAATAGTAGATAAAAAAGAGTAGATAAAGTAGAGTAGATAAAGAGTAGATAAAAAATTTGTTAGATTAGAAATTAGAAATCATTAATATTAATATTAGAAATTAGAAATTAGAAAGATTAGAAACTTTTTTTAAAAATCAAGTTAATATTTATTTGAATTAGCCAAAATTTGTTTGAAATAACCAAATATTTGTGTACATTCAAAGAAACAATGTATTTTATTCAAATAAAATTTTCTTCTGAGTGTTGGTTTAAAAACCCACACTAGAAATAAATTCTAAATACATTTCTTGATCTTATCCTCTACTTTTTTCGTCATATTTTAGACGCATATTAACAAAAAAAAATGTTCCTTGACTAAATTTGAAATATTTTTTTTTTCACCAAAACTTGTTAGGTGAACGCGGTAAAAAAGAACAATTAAAATTATTACATCTTAAAATGGTTTGTATTAAATTCAGTAAAATTTTTCTGGATTTGAGCAAAATTGATTTGATTTTAAGCAAAATTTGTCTGAATTTTAAAACTCAATCCTGAAATTCAGGTAATGTGAATTTAGACCAATATTGCTTAAATTAAGACAAATTTTACTGAATTCAATCCAAACCATTTTAAGGTGTAACATTTTTAAGTGTGCTTTTTTACTGTGAATATTGACGATTTTTTTATTTTCATCCTTATACAGAACTAAATCTTTTTCTGAAACTTATCGACGAATAAGTTTTCATGAAATTTCAGGAAAAACACGTTTTTATGATAATTTATGACACTTAAGTTGGAAGCTGCTCCAAATTTTTTCTCAAAGTTTCTTCCCTAGTAGAAGTAATTATAAGCAAGTCAACCAGAAAGTTTGGAAGTAGAGGTACTGGACGTTTTACAATTTGCGCAACTTTTCTTAGTGGAAAGATACGAGCGGAGAGTAAAAGATTGGAAAATATGGAGAATAGGAGCGAGAAAGGGGGGAGGTGGGGGGAGAGAAGTTTCATTGCGAGCAACCCGTTATAGTTAATAGACTCGCGGACGTAAATTCAGATTTAAATGCAGTTTCAACAGAACGGCTGGCTCTACAATTTCTTTCCGTTAGAGCCGGATAAAAGGGGGCAAGTTCGCTTCTTATCCGATTCTCTTTCCTCGAGTTTTGACCCGCTCTTTTGCCAACTATTGTGATTTCTTACGTCCTTCTATCGTCCTGCTTGTCCAAATGAACAGACTCGGCCCGTTTCTCTCCAGTGGAGATGAAAAATTCTCGAGAACATTGAAAGAATCATTTGGTCCAGAATTGCTGAGGAACAAGAAAATTTCGGCTATTTATAATCCATGAAATTTCCTCTAACAATTTTCTGACAATTCAACTAATATAACAAGGTAGAGAATATTGTTACGGTACATTATCGCAGTTATGTATTCTTTTCGAGCTGGATTTTCAGGGATAACCAGAGAAAAATAATCATACTCCTGGAACTGTAACAGGTTTCAGACACTTCAGGGCTGACTTTATATTGCCTCTGAGATTAGTTTTAGTTTATTTGCAGAATTTCCCCTCAAAATTCTCACTTTCCTTGCTCAAGCTTTCTCGAGAAGAAAAAAGTAGTTGTGTTTTATTCATAGTCGATATTTATATTACTTCAAGAGGAGTTTTAAATTTTATGCACACTTTTCTGAGATATTCAGTTTTTTCAACCTTTCTTTTTCTTTTCTAGTACTTAAGCGGGACATCTTTTCGCTCTGGGTAATGTTCTCTTTAAAGCGTAGTTAAGAGGTATGGAAGAGTGTGAATCAATAAAATTTTATTAAAATAATGGAATGAGGAAAGGATTTTAGATGTTTCCAGTTTTTAAAGGTTTAAATTTTAATTTGCAATTATTTCAAGTCTTTTAAATCAAAAACTAATAATTATTTTTATTGCGTTAGCAGGCCTGCCAGCGAGTCTTTTTTTCACTTTCGTACACTTTTTTTAGAAGAGGTCACTTTTAGTCACTTTTTTTGAATTTGGTCATTTTTTTACTTTTTTAAAAACAGTCACATTCCTTACTCTTTTTTGTTGAAAATACACTTTGGCACATTCTAAAAGTTTATAATTTGAATAGGAATACGCTTTACAGAGGGATCACAGTTCCCTATTCCCCTTTTTTATCTATTTTTCCCATATTCTGAAAATCCCCTAAACTCCCTTTATTTAAGAATTTTATTCTCTTTTCCCCGTTTTTTATTCAAAGTTCCAATTAATTTTCCAAGAATTATGAGAAATAGAAACTTGAACAGAAACTAAAACAATATGAAACTAAACATTTGAAACAATATGAAACTAAAGCATTTAAAAAGTCTTACAATGTTTTCTGAAATTTTCCAAATGTTCAAAGCTTTTAGTCTGCTTTCCATAACCGACTAAAATCATTCACGTTATTTCAGAATCTTTTAAATTCTTCCAAAATCTACAAAAGACTCCCAAAATTTCCTACAATTCCCAAAAATCTTCAAAACTTATTTGAAATCAGTTAAAATTCTTCAGAAAATTTCGCACTGTCTTATAGTTTTCCAGAATCCTCCAGACTCTTTGAAGTTTCTCCGAATTCTTCTAAAATCTTCCATAATTTTCAAAAATGTGTTCGATTTTGTTAGAATTAAAATCTCTAGAATATCGGGCTGATCTATAATCTTCCAGACTCTTTCAAAGTCTTCTTCATCTTCAAAAATGTTTGCAACATCTATTTAAATTTTTCAAAATACTATACATTATTCCAGAATCTTCTAAAACCCTCTAAAATCTTCTGAACTCTTTCATAACCTTCTAAAATCTTTTAAAGGTTTCTCGAGAATTCTCCAAAATTTTTAGAATCCTCTAAAATCTACAAAAGACTCCCAAAATTTTCTCAAATCTTTTAAAATCTTCAAAACTTATCTGAAATTTTTAAAAATTCTTCAAAATATTCGAGACTGTTCTATAATCTTCTGGATTCTTCCATAATCTTATAAGATCTTAAAGAATATCTTAAAATTATTTAATATTCTACCAAATATACTAGAGTGTTCCAGAATCTTCTAGAATCCTCAAGAATATTCTATACTTCAGAATTTTCAGAATTCTGCAGAATCATTTAGAACCCTCTAAAATCTACAAACGACAATAATATCTAAAAAGACAATAATGTACGAAGACTGAAGAATTCTTCTTGACTGTTTTCAGAATCTTTCTAACATTCTATAGACTTTTTAAAAATCTAGAAAGAAAATCTGGGAGAGACTAGACCTAGAAGATTTGAGAAGTTTATGGCAGAATGCAAAAGATTTTGAGGATTCTAAAACATTCTGAAACAGGATAGAATATTTTTGAAGATTATAATAGAATTTGAGGTGTATTTGAAAATTTGAGAAGATTTTTGAAGACTCTGAAAATTTTTGGATATATCTGTAAGAGTTCAAAAGACCATGGAATATTTTAGAAGGTCTTAGAAAATGCTTGAGGATTTTAGAAGACTTAAGAAGAATCACGATGCCTCTGGAAGATTCTAACATTTTTTTTAAAAACCTAGAAGATTCTGCAGGATTTTAAGGAATTTCAGAAGATTCAATGAATCAAATACAAGTATTTGGGTTTAAAATAGGTATTCTAGACGATTCTAAAAGTTTGTCCAACGTTATAGAAACTTTCATGAACGATTTTATAAAATTTTAGAAACTTCCCAAGATTTTGAAAGTCTAGAAATTTGTGGAGTATTTTTTATATTCTAGACAGGAATCGGAAGATTTTTGAGAATTCTGGAGAATTGCAGCAGACTTACTTCGGAAATTCGATTTGTTGACAATTTAAAAATTCTTCAATTTCATAATTTCATAATTGATAATTCGGAAATCTAACAGAAAATTTGTTGGTCACTTTTTGGGTTTTTTTTGAAAAAAATAGTCACTTTTTTCAATCTCGAAAGTCACTGGCAGGCCTGCGTTAGATAATAATGTTTACTTTAAAGAACGTTTATTATATGGGTAATTGTCAAATTGAAGGCAAACTTGAAGTCCCAGTAATATAACATTAAATTAGAAACTCTTACTGATT
>JBAGKK010142353.1:0-22518 GCA_037177015.1 Euceroptres primus
CAGGACAACTTCGAGGCTGGTGGCTGTATCCGCATCTGCTACAGGTTGAGAACGACTGCTTCTGATTTCCTTTGTTCACTGCTTGTCGAAATTTTCCTTTGTTCGAATGTTGAGTCGACGCCATGTTGGATGATTCTCCTAGATCAGCTTTTCCTCGGCTCTGAAGTCCTCAGTTTGCTGGATTTGTCTGTTGACCTCTTTTCCTTTGGTTCAAATCTTTAGTTTCCTTACTTAGTTTCACAGTATCAACGTTTTTCTGCTCTCTCAACGTTTGAACTTGCTGGTTTGCTAGTTCAGCAGCTCTGCAGAGACGCATACATGTTTCCAGCGTTAGATTTGTCTCTCTAAGAAGGCGGTCTTTCAAAGTTGTGCTCTGGATTCCACTAATTATTCGATCTTTAATTAGGCTGTCTTTCAGAACTCCAAATGAACAATCCATGCTGAGCCTTTTTAAGTCGGTGACAAATTCTTCAACTGTTTCTCTGTCCCTCTGCACTCTTTGAAAAAAAAACGTGGCTGCAGACGCTTTCATTCATTATTGGTACACAATGTGCTTCGAAGGCTGCAACTACGGCTTCGTAATTCCCTTTTTGTTGCTCAGTAAATTCAAAAGTGTCGTAGACCTCTTGTGCTTCATCTCCTATGGTATAGAGAAGAATTGCGATTTTTGCTTCATCTGGCTTCAAAGAACTTTCTGTGGCTTCCATGTAGATTTGAAATTTCTTCTTCCACTTTTTTCATTTTTCAGATAGATTTCCTTCCAGTGATAGTGGTAGAGGTGGTCTAAGATTCAACGGATTATGTGGCTGTATCGTAATTACATCTCGATTCTGATCCTGTGCGTTTTGCCAATCATCTCCATTGACAGACATTTTGATTTTTTTTTTCTAATCGAAACACTGGTCGTGATAGCGTCTCTTCGTGGCGTCCACAATCACATTTATTTCACCTCGATTTTCACTTACTCGGTTCTCTGCCGATTTCACTAATTCTGGTCACACGGTTCTTAATACGACTGCGCCATGTTATATGTGTCTATATATTAGATTAAAAACACTACATTTATATAAAGTAATAGCGTTTATTTCTTGTAATCGAGTGAATAATGTTACACGACGGAGGTCTACGTAAATCTGAGCTTCGTGCTCCTTGCTCACCCCTTGCTGTCTCACATTAGTACGCATAGCGGCTACTAGGGTACAGCACCTTCTAGTACATCTATGACAATTAACAAAATGGCGGTGGTTTTTCTGAAAATATTTATAGTCGATTTTCTCAAAAAACCCACACCTATATTTTTTGACATTTTTTTGTTGAATTTCTACTATCATAGGGAAGGCATCTTGTGAGTTTTATGTGGGTTAAATAACTTTTGTGTCCAGGAGAATTTTTTTTCATAAGATCGAATTTTCGCATTATTCTCGAAAATAACTATAGATACAGAAAAATGTTAAGAAAATAGTTTGCACAATTAAAAAAGTTCTACAAAAATTTCTTTTACTTATTTATATCTTGCACCATTTCCGAGAAAAATAAAAATATTTAATTTTCATGCACAAAAAATTTTCTTGACTCCTGGTTTATGGAAATACCCACCTTGTTATTTTGTTAAATATTTTTAAAAAATGTACGTCTAAATAAAAAAGATTTCCCGTGAGTTTTACGTGGGCTAAACAATTTTATGGCCACAAAATTATTTTTCATAAAATCGAATTTTCAAATTTTTTGCTGAAATAATTTAAGTTACAAATTAATGTCAAGACAAGAAATTGTTTGCCTAAAAAGTTTTCGACGAGTGAAAACGCGAGAGTGAAAGAAGGTGCCGTCCATCCCGGGAATACAAAAAAATACAAAAAATCTGAAAACGTAGGCCCACGTCTTATTTATTTATTTCTTTTTTGAAACTGAAATTCAAACAAAGTTTTTGTACATTATTGAAAAATATCAGGGTGAATGTGAAATATATATTTAAATATATTGAATATAAAAACTTTTTAAGCAAACAATTTTCAGTCTTGACATTATTTTTGTAACTTAAATCGTTTCAGCAAAAAATTTGCAAATTCGATTTTATGAAAAATAATTTTCTGACCATAAAAAATTTTTAGCTCACGTAAAAGTCACAGGAAGTCTTCTTTATATAAACGTACATTTTTAAAAACTATTTAACAAAATATGGGCATGCGTATTTATGGGTATTTATTTACATGTCTGTAGTTGTTTTCGAGAAAAATGCGAAAATTCGATTTTATGAAACAAATTCTCCTGGCCACAAAAGTTATTTAGCCAGCATAAAATTCACAAGATGTCTTCCCTATGATAGTACAAATTCAACAAAAGATTGGCAAAAAATATAGGTATTGGTTTTTTGAGAAAATCGACTATAAATATTTTCAGAAAAACCACCGCCATTTTGTTAATTTTAAATATTTTTTAAATTTTCTGGCGTATTTCGAAAGAAGACGATAAACGCTACCAGAATCTGGGAAAAAATCTTAAATATCTCAATTAGGTCAAAAGTTATAGAAATTTAAAGAAAAAATTTGGGTTTTTTTTTTAAAACAAAGCAAAAAATTCAAATACCCATAACTTCATAAAAATTTTTCTTTTCACAAATTGTAAAAATACGTATCGCCTAATTTCTTCTAAAAAGCAACATATTTTGTCCCCAAGAGATTCTGCGACTTTAAGAGTAGAACCTGTCTGATTTGAAATGGATTCAGTCATTTGACTTTTGAAGTGTACCGGTTTTTAACAAATACTTGGATTCATTCAAAAAAACATGAAGCAACTATCCAAAAAAGTCGTCCATTAGCAACGCAAATGCTTAAAAATTTATTTAATTTGTTATAAACAAATAAGTGAATGAAAATGGTTTCGTGAGGATTGGCAGTGATTCGTCACTTGATTCGCACTAAATTTGAACAATTTATGGACAAAAAGAGTTTCTCAATCGAATGAATGAATGTTCATAAATAATTTATTATTTTATAAGCAAGTTTTGTAAACAATTATCCATAAAGATATTTATGATGAAATAAATAAAGTTTCTTCTATGAAATCGATCATATATTACCTGCAAATGAAACCTAAGTATCATATTTGGTCATCCAATAAAAATTTATAATTGTTTAAACAATATTAATCAACAAATGCACTATTTGGCTATTTTTGGACGTACAAACTTGGTTCTTTCGAAAATAAACTAACTCTTTCGTAAATAACTAACTTTTAAATTTTTAAGGACATTTCAATGACAATAAATAATTTTTATTGTAAACAACAATTATTTAAACTAATTTTTATCATGTTATGTATTGATAAATAAAATTCCACTTTTCCAGTTATTTAGCAATGACTTCTTGATATGAATTGCTAACATTTGATAATTGTTTAAACAAACTTAATTAACAAATGCATTATTTGGTTATTTTTCAGCATTTAAACTTTGTTCTTTTAGCGTGATCAACTGTTAATAACAATTTTTCAAACTTTCTTTTAGATACTTCGATAACGATCCACCATTTTTATTGTTATTAACAATGTTATAAACAAATTTTTCTCGGCTAATTTATTTGTAAACTAAAAATTGCGTTTTTCTTGTGGAATATACTTAAAATAACTTAGTAATAATTCCTTTCTATCAGTTGATTACTACAGTACTTTCTCTTTCGGTGTAAGGAATAGTTCGATTTATTTTGAAAATAACCCTCTGTCATAAAATGATCGGATTTAGTACTACTTTGCAGACGTATTGCAAACTAAATCAACCTATTCCGTAAATCGAAAAAGAAAGTCGAGTTGTAATTAACTTTCTTTAACAAATCATCAATTGTTATCAACTGATAGCAAAGAATTATTGCTAAGTTATTTTAAGTATATTCCACAGGAAAAACGCAATTTTTAGTTTACAAATACATTAGCCGAGAAAAATTTGTTTATAACATTGTTAATAATAAAAATAGATCGTTATCGAAGTATCTAAAAAAAGTTTAAAAATTTGTTATCAACAGTTGGCGCTTAAAGAACAGTTATCAATAGTTACGCTTAAATAACAAAGATTAAATGCTGAAAAATAGCTAATTAATGCATTTGTTAATTAAGTTTGTTTAAACAATTATCAAATTCATAGCAAGAAGTCTAAATAACTTGCTGATGTTAAGTCCATGAAAAAAGTGGAATTTTATTTATAAACACATAACACGATAAAAATTAATTTAAATAATTGTTTTTTACAATAAAAATTATTTATTGTCATCTAAATATCCTTATAAATTTAGAAGTTAGTTATTTACAAATGATTGCGTCGAAAGAACCAAGTTTGTACGTCCAAAAATAGCTAAATAGTGCATTTGATAATTAAGATTGTTTAAACAATTATTCATTTTTATTGGATGATCAAATATGATACTAAGGTTTCATTTCCAGGTAATATATGATCGATTTCATAGAAAAAAACTTTATTTATTCCATCATTAATACCTGATATGGATAATTGTTTATAAAACTTGCTTATAAAGTAAGAAATTATTTATGAACATTTATTAATTCAACTAAAAAACTTTTTTGTCCATAAATTGTTCAAATTTAGTGCAAATCAAGTGACGAATCACTGCCAATCTCCACGAAACCATTTTCATTCACTTATTTGTTTATAACAAATTCAATACATTTTTAAACATTTGCGTTGCTATTGGACGACTTTTTTAGATAATTGCTTCATTTTGACTTTAAAAATCTTATCATTTTTGCAATTTATGAGATAATAAGGTTTTTCTTCCTCCAGTTTGTCACATTTTTCTCACTCTTTCGAAATCCATGAAGAAAATTAGAAAATAATAAAAAATGGTAATGTTATTTCGATTTTTGGAAAAAACGAAAATAAAAATTTTCTCAAAAACCCCACCTTTTTTTGCCCTGAAATGTTGAGGAATAATGGGTACCAATATAGTCTACTTACGATAAATTTCCCATTTGGTATTTTTTTGTTTTTCGGTAGAAAAAAATTATTTTATATTTTTGCATCAAAACCTTGCCGTTTTGGCAATTTTTTAGATTTTAAGGTTTTTTTGGTTTTGGTTTATCAAGTTGTTTGCAATATTGCAAACCGATAAGAAAAAAAAAAGAAGGAATAAAAACTGGCAAGGCTATTTCGATTTTTTGAAAAAAGAAAACACGAAATTTTCTTCAAACAACTGCCTTTTTTTGCGTTGAAACTTTCAGTTGTGTTGAGTGGTAACATAGTCTACCTACTGTAAATTAAAAACTGGATTGTATTTGTATTTCAAGAAAAAAAATTTTTTTTTCAAGAATACAATAAATGCGAGAACAAGAAGAAAAATATAATCTTTTCTTGAAATATCAGTACAATCCAGTTTTAAAATTTATGCTAGGTAGACTATATTATCACTCAACACACTTGAAAATCGAAATAGCTTTATCAGTTTTTATTGTATCTTTGTGTGAAGAAAATCTCGAGTTTTATTTTTTCAAAAAATCAAAATAGCTTTACCGGTTTTTATTATTTATTTATTTCTCTCATCTCATAGAATCTTATATAATCTCATCTCTTATAGAATCTTATATAAATGGACAAAAGAATATATAGAACCATATAAAACCATATAGAATTTATAGTAGTAAATTATGCAGCATGTGCGTAAAATGCGGTTTTACACACGCGATCACCACAAGTGAATAAAAACCGTATGCACGAGTTGTATACGATATTTTTTGACACAGTGTGCGTAAAATTCGTTTTTACGACACCCATATCAGTGGGTGTGTAATAAGCCGTTTTACGCACTAATATAGGTGCGTAAAACGCATTTTACGCACACTGTGTCAAAAAATTTCTATATGGCTCTATATGGTTTAATATATCCTTTTTTCCATTTCTATCAGATTCTATAAGGCATTTAATGGCACCTTAAAATCTAAAAAATTGTCAAAATGGCAAGGATTTGAAGCAAAACTATAAAATAATTTTTTTCTACCGAAAAACAAAAAAATACCAAATCGGAAATTTTTGGTAAGTAGCTGACTATATTGGTACCTATAACTCCTCAAAATTTCAGGGGAAAAAAGGTCGGGCACTTAAAAAAACTTTTTTTTTTGGTTTTCTTCTAAACATCGAAATAACTTTACCATTTTTTATTATTTTTTAATTTTCTTCGTGGATTTCGAAAGAGTGAGAAAAATGCACCAACTGGAATAAGAAAAACCTTAATATCTCAAAAATTGCAAAAATGGTAAAGTTTTTAAAGCAAATTTTGCAAAAAACTAATTTTTCCCTTAAATTTTGAAAATATTCGTAAAAAATGATAATATGGTAATTTTACTTAATATAAAAATTAATTAATTAATATTAATTTTAATTTAATTTAAAAAGATACGTGTCCCCTCATTTTTCACGCACAAAAACATATTTCATGAGCAAGCTGATTCTGAAAAGATCACCCGCCGGTCTGCATGACTTGAAATGGATTCGGTCTATAATTAAACAATTATAATTATATAATTATAATATTACAAAATAATAATATCATATACACTCATCGCTGGAAATTGGGCCGCTGTAAATAAGGCCTTCTTCATGATCGTTCACGCTTCACTGATTCTGTCTCCCTTCCCTGAGCATCCCTTGACAGGAGACACTGAAGGCCATCGTTCGAACAGTCAGGGCCGCCAGAAGTTGTTTACATCGCAATTATCTGCGCATTTACTTTTGTACGTTCAGAGACTATATTTGCGGTCCTGAATGTTGATATAAGAGTGCTCGCTCGTCGCTTTAAATCCGGTTCAAACTGGATTTTAATAGCATCGACTTTAAGGCCGTCTAACCCCGAGCCCGGCCTTATTTCAAGCGTTGAGTGTAATTACGATTATAAAGGTCAGGGGAAATAAAAAATTGGTTAGGGAAATGTCAGGGGAAGGCAGGGAATTTTAAAATTGGGATTTTGTAGCAACCCTGCTTATTTTCCGACAAATACGAAATGAACCAGTGTGGCAATTCTTGTAAATTCAAGAATACTATTTAAATTCAGAATGTTCTATTCGTCAGTACGAATTCATTTCAGTGTTTACCATTTCCAATTCGCCTGAATTCTTCTGAATTCAAAAAGATGATTCTTTTCAACTCGTATCAATTTCTTTTACTGAGATAGTATTTCTAAATCAAAACTCTTTTTACCTCATGAAAGTTGTCCCACAGAGTTTCTAAGATTTTTCTAAAAGTACAGAGTTCCACATGATTAGTGAAGTACACTACCCAATCTCCGCTACTTTCGTGAACTTCTCGACACGCAAATTCCTAATTTAGAAGTAAAAGCGTTAAAATATTCTTTCGTGCATCTGGATTCTAAAAAATTACAAACAAAAAACTCACCAAAACGCACCATGACTGCTGTGACAAAGGCACTCTAAAAGCAGTCAAGTCTTGGATAGATGCACAGGAAAGTGTCTGGCCTCTCTGAGTTCCAGGAAGGACTTCGTTCATCGCAACTAAATGTTTCGATGTTGCCACTAAACTGCACGGAAGAGGATCTCTTTTTTCACAAGAGTCGAATAAGCCTGATGCGCTTTGAACAAAACTTTGCAGCCACTCCGAGGCAACATATTCATCTGGTGCAGCAAACTGAAAAGACTTGTTTGACTTGAGAAGAATTTCGAAAGTGTGCGGTCGATGAGAATTGGGGATTCTTCTGCATCCTTGGCAGAGACCACCCTTCAATGGAATAGCACGTTTCGGAAGTCTTTGACTAGAATCTGTAAACATATAAACTACTCCGCCTTTTAAAACAAAGTATCCAGCTTCCCATGGATTCGTTGGTGCATTAGGATATTGAGATTGATAAGTGTGAGGACGAAACATAAGATCCCCTTCCTTTGTCGGACCGCAAGGTGTACTTGGAGGTGATATATGTTCATCCTCCATGTATATGATGCTGTAGTGTTCAATTTTTTCATCCTGAAACAAAATTAAATAGATTAAATTAAATTTAATTTTAAATTCATTAAATTTATTTTTCCATTGTGTGCTTTTACAAGCTTTTACAATATTTGGAGACTCCACAATTACATTTTACGCTTAAAACTAAATTAAAATTAGCTCGTTCGATTTACATTTTTACTTAAATATAATTCTACTTTCTCTCTCGCCTCCTTTTCAAAGTTCTTTGTCCATTCGCAAAGGATGGGGCTCGGCAATCCCACTAGGCATTCGGTCACATGATTTTCTAGAGCTATTCCTCTTCTATCTCAAATCCAATTACACAGGCCGACAAGATTTTAACCCAGAAATCAGAGTATACTTTTCCGAAGGTTTTTGGTGCGCTGAATTCAAATCTGAGGTCTAAATTGCTCGATTAGCTCTGGTTTCCGAAATGTCCTAACCCAAAAGTGCAAAAATCGCGATTTTGGGCTACATTTGAGGTTATGTAGCATCGCGATATTTCTTTTTTCCAAGAAAATATTAACAGCATTTTAAAGTACAAGTCTTAACCTTTCAAATGACGTTGAGTTTGCTCATATATCTTTTTTTTCGCTGAGATATAGCTTTTTAAAGTTATTTAGTTATCCATAAACTTACAAACCATAAGCCCATGAAGTCTAAACAGAAACCCGAAACCCACAACCCCCAAATCCACAAACCCCCAAACCCTCAAACAACCAAAAAACTACACATCGCAAACCTACAAACCCCAGCTTGAGCTTTGTAAAGTAGAGGGTTTACGGTTCGGGATTGTGGGTTTGTGGTTTAGGGATTTAGAGTTTGTAGTTTGGGGGTTTGTGAGTTTGGGGGTTGTGAGCTTGGGGTTTCTGTTTAGACTTCATGGGCTTATGGTTTGTAGGTTTATGGATAACTAAAAAATTTTAAAATGTTAAAAATTTTAAAATTCTAAAATATCTCAGCGGAAAAAAGATATCTGAGCAAACTCAACGTCATTTGAAAGGTTAAGACTTGCACTTTAAGATGCTGTTAATAGTTTTTTGGAAAAAAGAAATGTCGCGATGCTACATAACCTCAAATGTAGTCAAAAATCGCGATTTTTGCACTTTTAGATTAGGATATCTCGGAAACCAGAGCCAACTGAGAAATTTGGACCTCAGATTCGAATTCAGCGCAGAATAAACTTTCGGAAAAGTATACTCTGGTTTTTGTGTCTGAAGGTCGGCCTGTGTTATTAATGTCTCTAGTTAAATTCGGATTTAACTGGCCCTCCAATCCCGGACATCTCAAAATGTGTACAAGATTTTCCTCATTTTTCCCGCATAGTCTGCAACTAATGTCGACATATTCCTTATTTCCCGTTTTCTCAACGTTTCCGCATCGGATCCGTGCCCATTGCTCTAACTGAATTGCTTATATTTATCCTATCCCAATATTCTTCTCTTCCTATGTTTTTTTTTCCACTTTTTGTATCCCCTACAGTAAGTTGAAATATCTAACTTTCCAAAGTCCGACTGTATTGCTAGATTGTTTTTCTCCTCCTTCCTTATTCCTTTCCGAATTCAATTTACGGTCCTGCTACTGACTTCTCTGATTCTGTCAGTGATCTTGGTTTGATATTCAACATGACTCTTTCTTGGAAAGAGCATGTTGAACTAATATCACGCAAAACCTTCAGAACTTTACATCAGCTTAGTCGGCGTAGGGACTCTTTGCCTACAGCTACGCGAATCCACCTTGTAAAAGCTTTGATTCTCCCTTATTTTGATTATGGGTGTGTGGTATATGATGGAATCTCTGATGACCTTAATTGCAAACTTGAACGTGCTCTCCCAAGACCTGCATCCGTTTTATCTATAACTTGTTTAAATTCGATCATATTTCTGAGTATAGGGAAAGAGCTGGTTTTATGACAGTTTCCAAGAGAAGACAATATTTTATGGGTAATTTGCTGTACATGATCTTTAAAAATGAAAAGCCTGTATATTGGAATTGTTCTTACGAGATAATATGAACCTTCCAGGTCGGCCTGGACTGCGCGATAGAGGTCGTATCCTGGCAATACCTGCTCATAGAACATGTTTAGTGCAGAAATCTTTTGTAATTAGAGGGAGGCGGCTTTGGAATAAACTGCCAAATAGTATTCGCAATGCGCCTACAATATTTGCATTTAAAAATATGTTCTCTGAATTTCTAAAATCTATGGGTATATATATAATAAATCTATGGGTATATACCTTTATTTAATATAACTCTGTGGACTTAGCCTGTATCTTGTTTTCTCTCTCTATTATATTTAGTTCCATTATTATTTCTTCTTCATTTATGTTCCTTTATCATGAGGTGTGATAAAGTTTTTTTTTTTCTTTGTCTACTTACACCTTAAGATAAGTTTACTAATAGTGCCATCTTAATATAAGATTTAAGTAACTTCTTATAACATACACTTACTTGAACTTACTTACTTTTTTATAACCGATTATGTCGTTAAATGTAATTTTTTTAATATTAAGCCAGGGTTCTAAAAATATTTACACTACACTCTAGATTCTACATCTATATATGTTTATATTTCTACATCTTTGTATATTGTATTACGTGTATACTCTGTTCAGCTCCTAAAGGTGCTTTTTAGTTCTGTGAGCTTTTTTCTCAATAAATTAAATTAAAATTAAACGCTTTCTTAAGTTTTTCTCCCCATTTAGAAAGATTCTTGTTCGAAATCCCTCGTAGTTCCTCTTTTAAGCAAATTTTTGGCCACCTATTTTCCTCAATGTCCACGATTTCTAATAGATATTCCCTTGCTCTGTTTCTTCTTTCCATTTCTAAACTATGTCTTCCAGATTCGAACCTCCAAATATATCGGGTGCTTCTATCCAGCCCCATTGACATTTTTGTAAACTCTTCCTACAGTTTCTCGATTTCATCTCTTCTCTCCCACCGCCAAATTTCTACTCAATATAAACTGCCTGCTTTTACCAATTTGTCCATTAAATATAACCTTTTCCCGATTTTACTTATATTTTCCCTTTTCATAACCCACCACAAAGCATTTGTGGCTATTCGCGCTTTTCTTACCATTTTTTTGTATGTGCTTAGTACAAGTTCCTCCTGTCGAAAACCGAAACCTTAGATATTTATAACAGTCCACTATTTCGAGCTCTTTCCCTTCAATTCTCCAAGATTCCCCTGCTTTTCTTCTGCCCACTTCCTAAATATCATTACTTTAGTTTTATTAACATTTATTTCCAAATTGTTTATATTCACCTATTTTACTAGTTTTTTTAGCATTTCGTTGATGCCCTCAGCAGTATCAGCTCCCACAGCTAGATCATCGGCAAATTTGATTCCAAATATTTTTGTTTGACCTACTATTGTTCCTCTTAAGTTATTTTTTTCCCACCCTTCTTCAAGGTTTTCTGTGAAAATATTGTATAGCGTAGAGCATAATAGACATCCTAGTCTTACCCCTCTAGTTGTTTCGAAACTCTCCGAAATTCCTTCACCGGTTATTTCATTCATCGTTTTACTAAGAATTGCCTCAAGCATCATCAACATTCTACCTCTAATTCCCAGATTCTGCAATTTGTCAATTAGAATTTTTCTGTTAACTGTGTCGAAGACTTTCTTAAAATCTACAAAGGCCTCGTATAATTTCCCACCTTCACATTTCAGTTTGTTGTTTATAAGTGAATTAAGCACAAATATGCCCCTTTTTTCCTGAATCCTGATTGACTTTCCCTATATAAACCTTTTCTTTCTATCCAGTGTCTAATTCTCACATTCAAAATAGATACCAAAATTTTATATCCAACATCAAGAAATGACAAACCTCTATAATTTCCTGTTAATTCCTCGTCACCGCCTTTATGCAGCGGAAATATCCTAACTTTTTCCCATCCTCTTGCCAATTTCCCCTTCCTTCCAGAAACCATTTAGTACCCCATGCACCTCCTTTGCCCATACTTTTGGCAATCCTCTTAAAAATTCTACCGTAATTCCGTCTTCTCCGGCTGCATTCTCCTTCTTTAGCCTTTTAATTTCTCTAACTAGCTCCACGTAAGTGGAGTTAGTTAGAAAAATAGTTTAGAGGCATAGTTTAGAGCTTCCCTGTTTAGCTCATGTTCTTCATCTAAAGCAGGTCTCTCAATTTCTGCTTCTTCAGTCCGAGCCTTCCTATCTTTTGCTAATATATACTCATTATCCTTTCTAACTGAAACTTCATCTCTTCTTTCCTTTTCAATGTCTACTTCTTTTGAGTCTTCTTGTCCCTCAAGAAGTTTCATGAAGTGCTCTTTCTATTCCTTGCTTGTAATTTCTCTCTCCTTAATTTTTTTCTTCCTTTTTGGTCTAAATTCGCCTACAGCTCTCCATAAATCTCCCATATTCCGACTTTCTTTAATTTTTTCCCATTTAGATTCTAATTTCTCCCTAATCTTATTCGCTTTAAGTGTTTTTAAAAGCTTTTTTGCCTGCCTTAAGTTCCTATTTTTCGTTTTCGCACTTAGATTTTAAATAAGCTTTTAGCTTATCCCATACAACTTTCTTCTGCCTATCACATTCGCCTAATTCAGCTAACTTCTTTTTCGTTTCCCAACACTTTTCTCCTCCTCTTAGTCCGCAATTCCTACATTTTTCTACATCTTTCTTTCGCAACCTTTCTTATATTAGTGTTAATTCTTTCCCATTTATCTTCTAAACTTAAATCCTCCTCTGTATATATTTTTTCCCATAAAGTGAACAAAATTAAATAATTATAATAATTTTTTGGGTCGAGGAACTTTTGACCCACTGAAGATTTAGATAACTTACTAGATGAACTGATGTCTCCGCTAAAATCGAATGTCTTAGAGAATGCATATCATCATAGTTTAGTTCTCTAACGGCTGGTAATTTAGGCTTTGACGGTGATCTTCTCATAGCCATTTCCAAATGAGCGATAAGTTCCGAAGTGGTTTCAGCATTGCCGGTGGAAAATAAGTATTGCATCTCGTTATCAGCATTGGATATTAATATCGTTTGTGCGTTAGGACCAATCTGAAATAAATAACATTATATAATATTCATAATTTCATATTTTAATATTTTATTGCGTGAAACAAACGTACCATTATAACATCGAGTTCGTTATAAGGAATGACAAACTGATTTCTGTAGGAATGATCTGACTTGGAGCTGGTTAGATAAAGAGTCTTGTCCGTCAAGAGGGCCAACATGGGTTTACTTTCGCCATTTGTCATGTATGAGCTTCGAACTTTATATACTTTGTACAGTTGTTCAGTTTTGTCCCTGTAAACACTACGTCTGAAAATCTCTTTCAGTTTGAAACTTATCTTTTCCCCACTGGATTCTCGTCTATCCACTTCTGTGTTATCTTGAATTTCCTTTTCAAGGGCATCATTAAATTCTTTAAACGAATCTTGATCTACTTTAGTACATTTGATGTAAAGTGGATTAGATTTCGGTTTCTTGTTCTTTTTGCTTTCAAATTTGCGTTCCGTGATGGAACGAAGGAACCTATTTAAGAGAGAAGCTTTCGATGGCACTTGACGTAAAGGTGGAATTAACAACTTGCTATTTTCACCAGACAGAATTGCAGTCATGCTTCGCTTCTTCGACGGCGAGGCCAAGTGTCTGTTATTTTTTCGTTCTTCAGAATCACACGTCGTAACACTATCCGCATCCGACCAGTCACTAGCGCCACACGATTTTTTAGAGTTCGGCATTTCCAGCTTCACCGGTGAATCTTCAACGATATTTCCACATTCTTTTTCAACAATGTAGGCTTCTTGTGCCTCGTTATCTTTGAGATCAATTTCGATTTTTGGTCTCGAGTTTATTTGCGGATCTTCTTGACCTTCAGGCACTCCGCGTTCCGTTATCGAGAGACACGTACACTTTTGACAAACAGGATGGTTACACAATTTCGGTGTCAGCCTTTTATCATTCTCGCTATCAAACGTGCTCAACGAAGAGCAAGAAGAATAGTAATCAGAGTACGCATTTCGCGTGTCGACTGTTTTCTCAACATACGGTGAATCACCATTGCCACACCAACTGTACCTTCCTTTCTGTACGTCTTTCTTTTGTACAGAATTAGGTGAACGAAAACTCATCGAGAAATCTGCATAATTTTCGTCGTCCTCAAGCTTCATCATTTTGAAAATATCCTCGTGAAAACTGACACGCTTTTTACCTTCGCCACGTTTCTTTTTCCGTTGCCGACGCTGCACTACAGCTTCTGAACTGGAAGACGATAGAATGCCGGTATCAACCATATTGATAGTATTAAGGATGCTATACGGTGCTTCAGTGCTATCGCAATCCGAGATTGTCATGCTCAGTTCCAGTAAGTTCGTATCGTTATTAATTACGTACGAGTTGCGGGGATCAATATTTTTTTTGAAACTGTAACTACTATCACCATAGTAGCTGTATCTTTTATTGACATCATTACCCGCGTTGTCAAATTCATTATTGACCTTGTCGAACTTTGACTCCTCGAGACTTTTACTGTAGTACGGATAATCTTTCAAGGTATCCAAACTGGAGCAATTTAATTCATTGTCGTCGAGTTTATGAGGGAGATTTTGATTAACAATATCGCTCTTTGTCATATTATTTTGAAATTTAGCCTTCATTGCTGGCGACTGAACTGGAGTCTTTCCTTCTTCACTCGAATCACTTGACGAAAAGGAACGATCCATGTTTTTTAAATCTTTCGTACAATTATTCAGAATCGTTTTGTATTTGTTGTTACGATATCTTGGAATATCTTCAATTGAAGAATCCTGCAAGTAAATGCAACATTTCCAAGTTAATTTCCGTTTAAAAAAAAATTAAAATGAGTTTATGTGTTGAGTTATATTAAATTGAGTTAAATCTAATAAATATTCGATAATAATAGGTACCTCTTTATAACTGCTTCCATCAGTTTCATTTGAAAGATCCATGTCGCTGTCTAAAGCAACTCCACTATCTCCAGGAGAAGCGAGGCTGGAGGAAATACTAGAAGATCTTAGATGTAGCGTTAAAGCCGTGCCAGAAGGCGATCCGCTCATGGGCCGTTGTGGCATATAATTGCAAATGTCCAAGTATGTGACATCCTTAAAAGAAGAAATAAAAATTATGCGTGTCCGTGAAGTTAGCACTCCGATCATTAAAAATCCAAACTTTTTTTGGTGGAATCGTTTTGTGGTCGTTATGTAGTAGTTTTTGAGTTTTAGTGGTCAAAATTGCAAAAACTACAGGATTTTCAAAATTGGAGTACTAATTTCACGCTGCACTTAAGAATGAGGAGTGTGACCGAAGTTAACGCCGACCGACTCTGTCACCTGACCGATTTCATGAAATTTCACGGAAATCGTTGAAATCATCGTATAAATCGATATTGGAAGACTTTTTATTAAGAAATTATTACTGAATTATTGCATACGTGACTCATATAAGGTTGTGAGGTCGCAAATATGGCAAATAAGACAGAAAACATAGAAAGAAGTTGCATTTTGTGAATGTTAAATAAGTAAATAAAATGTACAATTCTGGACAGATTTTTAATGCATCAATTTTTAAAAGAAATATATATCCAATAGTTCAATTCTGTGTTTATTTGAAGTGGTATTCGTTACACATATATAGGAAAAATATGCATAGTGTAATAATATATAGCCACTAAATTTATCTATAAAAATATTAATATACTAATAAATAATAAAACTGAAGGGAAGTAAAGAAAAAAGTAATGTTTAAGATCAATAATTTATTATTGTTAAATGAACAGGCCTTGGACTCACTTCAGAGATTAAAAATAGTGTAAATAGTGTCACAAATTTGAAAAAATAGTTTCAAAACAATGTCATAACATTTTTCAAGTATTAAACTTGTATAGTCCGAAATCAACAAGTGTGCAATGGAAAATTAACTTTATTTTTTGAGCAAAATTTCCAATTTTCTAACCTAGTATTTTAAAAGTATTAAAAATGAATTTTAATGTTTATTTAAAATGTTATTCTTTAGTCTATAAATTATAAAAATTCCTATTTATTTATCGCAGGTTTAAATTTTTTTCTAGATTCCCCTCTTTTTTTCTCTTTTTTCCACTCAATGAGAACTGAATTAATAGGACCCAATAAGAAAATCTAATTATTTTTGGTTGGAAGTTCCTTATTTTCGGTTGAAAAGTCTACTATTAAATTTTTGGATAAGAATTCATCTTTTTTGGTTAAAATTTTTCTTATTTAGTTAAAAATTGAATTATTTTGTTGAAAAATCAACAAATCAGTTAGAAAGTCGTAGTTCTTGATTGAAAATTCATCACATTTAGAAGAAAAACAAATCCATAAAGTGATCTTTCTTTCTCACCATCTTCATTTAAAAAAATGAATTATATAAAATTTATTTTTAAGTAAACTTCTATCTCTGAGAGATAGAATCTACCATCTAACGATAAAAAGGCGTGTACGATCACATTAAAAGAAAAAGAAATTTATAACATGAACTTTGTTTCTCATCACCTTATATTCAAAAAATTAATTATTACCTAATATGTGCTTATAAGTTACAAATAAATAAAAATTTATTTATAAAAGATTACTTTTAATTCTCACACATTTACTGCTCCTTTTAAAATATACCTTATTTATATTTTATATATATTTATACTTATATATATTTATATATATTTTACTACTCTCCAATAAACAAAAAAAACACTATAAAATATTTTATTACTTTTCATTGTATTACAAATTGAAACACAACACACAATTGTTTCAGTAATTTAACTGATTCAAATTATCAATGTTCACAATTCAAAAATTCGCGAAATTTTATAGGTTATATTGTCAACTGTACTTTTTTAATATTCCAAACTCCTATTTCATATTTGCTAGAAATAAAACTTCGTACATTTATTATTGAAACGTATTTCACGATTCATTGTAATTAAAATACATCTAGTTTTTACCTAAGTAGATGATTTCACCGACTTTATCCTGACCGTCAGGTGACAATGAAATTTCATGAAATCGGTTAGATGACGGTCACTCCCCATCCCTAACTTCTCGCTGCACTCCAAATGTTAAGTTAATATTTTTCAAAATTTCTTTTTGTAATCATTTGTTGCTTGTATGGTGGTAGTTTTTGATAATTGGTGGTCAAAATTGTGGGAGATATCAATTTTCCAAAAAATCTTCCACAGCATGCACAGATGGTCTGCGCATATAGAATTGACGCGAAATTCAAAAACAAGAAATACTCCAAGTACAATAAAAACTGTTTGTTGACATATTTAACTATAATGGTACTATTTCATCTTTTACTTCATTAATTATAAATTTAATCAATAAAATATCTAATTAATTCAATTATAACTCATGTTCGCTCCTCATTTATTATCTTAAAAACTCCAATTTCTAACATCCTTCAAAAATTATTTTCGAAATCCTTTGGTAGTCTTTGGTTAGTCACGACTTGGTAGTTTTTTTTGGGTTTGTTGGTAAAAATTATAGCAGATACATATTTATTTTCCAAAAAATTTGTCTCATCAGAAGTGTGGCATTTTTTAAATATTAGTAAAGATAAAGTAACTATAATACTGACATCGCAATGGTTTTTAGCAAAGTTTTTATTTTTTAAATACAGCTTTGTTTAAAAATTAATTAAATTTGGGAAATTAAAAAATGTGTGGCTTAAATTTCCGATCTGCTATATGTTCCTCTATACAAATTAAAAGTGAGAAGTAATGACAATAGAATTTTAAGAGTGATGGCATCAGTAACGCGTCGTTTTCTTTAACCTACTGGGAAAAGGGTGTGACCCACTAAAAGAAACTCGTGGTTTAATTTTCTATTAAGAAAAAATCTTGGAAAATTAATTCATACATAATTAAGTTTAGGAAGGAATTTTGCAGTGTTTGACACGTTACCGCACAAAAGTAACGCAAACGCCGGTGATGTATACGCTACGAAAAAGCTATTTTATTTTTAGAACAAAGAGTATTAATAATTTAATTTCTATTTACCAAACCATATGAGTAATTGAGTATACAAAATTCCAGTGTTTGACAGTAACACGTTACCAAGAACGTTACTTACATATTTTAAAAAGTAACAGTAAAGCGTTAGCGTTACCAATTTTTGGGTAATGGTAAATTAAAGCACGTTACTGAACTTTACTTTTAAAAAAATTTAAGAAAACCGATCAGAAAACACCGGATGAGCGATTACTGTTTTCAAAAATTTAAATTATTGAAAAAAAAAGAAAGTTTTATGGGAAATATCCTCTCTACTAAATCTGTATTAATTAAATTTAACTAATTATTACTCAAATCATGGCTGTCTTCTTGGTTCACCAAGAAGTTAGTTAAAATTAACTTGTTTTCAGTTAAATATGTATAGTTAAAATATAATTAAATATGTCAACAAACAGTTTTTATTGCACTTGGAGTATTTCTTGTTTTTGAATTTCGCGCCAATTCTATATGCGCAGACCGCCTGCGCATGCTGTGGAAGATTTTTTGGAAAATTGATCTCCCACAATTTTGACCACCAAATATCAAAAAACTACCACCTAACAACCACCAAACGATCACAGAAAGAAATTTTGAAAAATATTAACATTTGGAGTGGAGCGTGAAGTTAGCACTTCAGTTTTGAAAATCCTACCCAGGAAAAAAGAACCAATTGAAATGGTGACTCTTTGAATTACGTGTCTGTCAATTCCAGATTCAGTTGTTTAAAAATGAATGGGTTTGCAAAATTTGAATCGTTCACGGTGTTTATTCTGGCATGTCCATTTCGTGCAAAGACCTTATTCTTTTTGAATCGGTAACCCTCTTTTGAGGTTAGGTTGCCATATTTCACATGAAAGTTTTAATTTTTTAATTATTGAGTAATTAACAAAAATTATATGTAAGGCTATTAGATTCCTTTTGTTATTTCAGTTATATAGAATATAAAACATTTGCGACATGTAAGCCTGTAAAACAAATTATGATTAAAATAATCGTCAAAATTACATGGACACGCCATTCAGAAGGGCCTGATACCGATTCAAACACAAATGAATGGAATTTTGTTTCCTGAGTAGAGTTTTTGCAATTTTGACCACCAAAACTCAAAAACTACCACCTAACGACCACCAAAAAATTACACAAAAAAAATTTGGATATTTCATGATCGGAGTGCTAACTTCACGGACACAAATTATGCAGATAATAGTACATTTCGATACGTGTGTGAGAGGTGATTATTTAGCGCACGAGACGTTTTTCGCACGAGCGAAGCGAGTGAGAAAAGTCAAATGCGCTAAAAATCACCTCTCACACATGTATCGAACAGTATTTTATACCGCGAGAGCCGAAAAATCATGTCAAAGTTAAGATTTTGAGGTTAGAGCGGTATAAATGTAATTCTGATAGGAGGATTGTCTTTCAAGTAAAATACGATTTATCAGAATTAATAGTTTGCAAAATTTTCCACGAGACTGCTTCAGATACACAATCCTTAAAAAAGAAGGTGCACACTGCGATAACATGTTGCTCCGCTAGTCACGAAAACATATTTATCTTTAAGTTTCATTATGGGACGTATGTTATTTATTAGTGCGATAATTGTAATCGAGGGATGATACTCCTATCCGAGAAAGAGAGAGAAGGAAGTAACTAAAGGCGAAATTAAAAAGTCTGTTGTTCTTCTTATTCGACGACCCTGAATCTCAATTAAAAAAAGTTTGTTCTTTAAATAACTTTCAGTTTACAATTATCATTCGAGTTGATAAAAACGACAGGACCTAAACATAATATTGACTACGAAAGTAACATGAGGAATTAAGAGAGGCTCATAAAAAATAAAGCAACTTACCAACTGCAAAGTAAAAGATACATTCTCTAGACCAGCCAAGAGGTTTATAAGCTGATTGGTTCTGTCAGCATCTCTAACAAGCGCATGTGGAAAATACTGTTTCTTCAAAGTTTGAATATCTCGTAGAAGACATGCCAAGTAACTTTCGAAACTTCCTTCGCTTAAAGTATGATATAACCAAGCTCGACCTGGAATAATATTTAAATGTGAATTAAGCCAAAATTTCAGTGAGATATGACAAAACCAAATGGAAATGATCAATCAGTGAGATATGACAAAACCAAATGGATATGATCAAAGAATTTGGATATTATATTGAAGTCAAGGAAATATAGCTGCTTCTGTTAGTATTTTAGCTCTAGTTAGTAGAAAATTTACTTGAAAAAATCACATTAGTATATGATGCACAGATGCAAGGAGAAATATACCTTTTCCAATAGATGTTAATACATTTTGTAAAGCATGTATTACTACAACAGTATCTTGATGGCTAAGCTCTCGTGCTGTGCCCCAATATCCATGTCTTTCTATACGTAACCCATGTCGTAGGGCTCGATCTAGCCAATAGACTAACCAAGAATCACCGTCCAAAACAACCGAACCATGAAGGCTTTGGGCATAAACCTAATTTAGAAAGGAATTTATTTAAACTCTAGATATGTGCACGTTTATAACATTTTTAAAGTACTTTTACATTAACCGAAGAAATATTAAATAACTATATGCTATTTTTACTAATAATTTACTAAATAAATAATAAATATATAAAACAAATCTGCAATGTTAAAGTCGTCAAAATTATGAATTTTTGGAGCTAAAAATAACTTGTATGAATTAGGAGTCAACATCACTAGAATGAAGCGAATAACTTTCAACAATAAAAACAAAGAACAATCAATTTCAAAGTGCTTCACATTTCCTTGTCACTAGGGTATTGAATAGAAAATTATAATAGAAAGTTGGCGTATTGTTAGTTAAATGTTAGATCAGTAGTACCCAGGACAAAGAGAAAAAGTTTGTAGATGAAAAGGAATTAAGGGTGGAAAAAATGAAAAATGAAAAAAATGATAAACATTAATCAACACACACGATAAAAATAGTGTAAATTACAGGGAAGAATTTCGAAATGGACCAATGAAAATAAATTTAGATATGACGAATTCTTGAGACTGAACAATGGTGTCTCAAATCCTCATCCTTATAGATTAATAGATTCAAATTTAGATAATAGCAAAGGAAAAATAGTTAGATACAAGTCCAGAATCCGAAATTCGAATCATCCCAAGATCTTTGAACAAAAATCAGACAACTCTTTCCAAATTTCAGACTTTGCTCCAAAATATTTTGTTATTCGTATGTGGAGCAAAATGTGCATACTACAAAAATGATTCTACAAAATTCTGTTTTGACATTCGTACCACATGAAAAAGTATTGTTTTTTCAAAAGAATACAAGAGACAATCAGCCTAAGTATTGGAGCACAATACATCTACTTAGGTAGATGTATCGTCCCATCCCCAATCATGCAGTAGACATGTTCTTACCAGTTTGATTGCTTTTGTCAGTTCTTGAAGTATTCTTCCCTTTGAGAGGACTTTGTCCGTACAAAGATTCATATCCTCTTGTCCCGGCATTTTGGTGTTGCTATTCACATTATTTTCTGAATTTCTTGTGTCGTCGAAAGAGCGAAGAATACCTCTGATCGAAGGAATTGTACTGACTGACACATTCACTGCATTCACCAGTCGGTCGCATTGATTTTATTAGTACGCAAGTTCAGCGGCAAATTCAAGTTCCACAAACTCCGAGCAGGGCTGAAAGTTAAAAAATGATAATTAATTATTTAAATAATATAAGATTTTGTGAAATATTTTCAAAAATGTGTCTCCTAATTTTCAGAAGAAAGAGGCTTAAGATATCGATTTTTATATCAAATATAAATTAATATTTACACTGAATTATAAAATATCTGATAATAAAATAACAAAAGAATTATGTTTTTATGAAAAATAATAATTTAATGTGGTTTCAAGTTCGTGTTGTTGAGAGTTAGAACTGATCTGTCAGCTCTTAACGTTCTACAGTTCTACATATATATTTTGCGCCTCTCACGCAATCACATAGCAAAATAAAGAAAAACAAGTTGAAGATCAGTGTACTAATGTGCAATGATCTTCTGTGTTCTGCACACATTTGCTCGTGAAATAATCAGGCTGAAAATCATCTCTGCTGAGAAGGTCAATGATTTCTTAGTCTTTAACCACAATCTTCTCAAATAGACACGTGCATAAACTCATATATTCATAAATCATATGGTAAATTCATAAACAATTTTAGGAATAGAAAATATGACAACTCTGGATTGTAGATATGTATAACAGCTTTGCAGGTGTTTAAATATCATAATTCCAAAAACGATTTTAGGAATAGAAAATATGACAACTCTGGATTGTAGATATGTAAATACCTTTGCAGGTGTTTAAATATCGTAAATTCATAAACAATTTTAGGAATAGAAAATATATGACAACTCTGGATTGTAGATATCAATACCACCTTTGCAGGTGTTTAAATATCGTAAATTCATAAATAATTTTAGGAATAGAAAACATATGACAACTCTGGATAATAGATATGTAAATACCTTTGCAGGTGTTTAAATATCGTAAATTCATAAACAATTTTAGGAATAGAAAATATATGACA
>JBAGKK010142568.1:0-24327 GCA_037177015.1 Euceroptres primus
AAATTAAAAAAATACAAACAATACAAAATAAAAAATTCACAATTAAAACAGACCTCTCGTGAAATATCAGAACAAAGTTCTCGAAGTCCATCAGGAACTCTATAAATATGCTTTGCACGGTGCTGTTGTAACATAAAATCCATTTTTTTTAATTATTTAAATTAATTTAATTATTTACACAAATTTCATAAAATTAAAAGTTTCTGACATATCTATCAATTCTTCGTTGCAATTTCAGGTCGTAGTTTTTTTTTTTCAAATTTCCAAAATCCATGTTAATTTCGTATAATTTGAAAATATTAGTTTTCAAAATTAATTTCAATTGCAACAATAGAATTATTCAAAGTCAAAATAGATAACATTTTTATTCTAATCTGATTTTAACTTTAAATTTGGCATTTTTCAGCCGTTTTCGCTTTTTTCTAATTTATGCGATATTTTAATTTATTCTGCGGTTCGGTAAACGTTTTTTTGGAACAAGGAGATTCTTACCAATCAACCGGAGTAAAGAAAAGTCGAATTTTTCAATTATTGGAAAAACCTTGATCTATTTCGTGGGCCAATTTTTCCAGAAAGTGTAAATTTGGCATTTTGGCATCCGTTGTTGCTTTTTTTTTCTAATTTATCCGATATTTTTAATTTATTCTGCTGCTCGGTAAACGTTTTTTTGTAACAAGGAGATTTTTACCAATCAACCGGAGTAAAGAAAAGTCGAAATTTTCAATTATTGGAAAAGCCCTGATTTATTTTGCGAGCCAATTTTTCCAGAAAGTAGAAATTTTTCATTTTTGCGTCAGTTGTTGCTTTTTTTTAATTTATCCGATATTTTTAATTTATACTGCGGTCCAGTAAACATTTTTTTGTAGCAAGGAGACTCTTATCAAACATTCGGAGTAAAGAAAAGTCGAAATTTTCAACTATTGGAAAAGCCCTGATTTATTTCGTAGGCCAATTTTTCCAGAAAGTGTAAATTTGGCATTTTGGCATCCATTGTTGCTTTTTTTTAATTTATCCGATATTTTTAATTTATACTGCGGTCCAGTAAACATTTTTTTGTAGCAAGGAGACTCTTATCAAACATTCGGAGTAAAGAAAAGTCGAAATTTTCAACTATTGGAAAAGCCCTGATTTATTTCGTAGGCCAATTTTTCCAGAAAGTGTAAATTTGGCATTTTGGCATCCATTGTTGCTTTTTTTCTAATTTATCCGATATTTTTTATTTATTCTGCGGCTCGGTGAACGTTTTTTTGTAACAAGGAGACTCCTATCAAACATCCGGAGCAAAGAAAAGTCGAAATTTTCAATTATTGGGAAAGCCCTGATCGATTTCCTGGGTCAATTTTTCTAGAAAGTGAAAATTTGGTATATTTGCAACCATTGTTCCTTTTTTCTAATTTATCCGATATTTTTAATTTACTCTGCGGACCGTTAAACTTTTTTTTGTAACAAGAAAACTCTTATCAAACATCCGGAGTAAAGAAAAGTCGAAATTTTCAATTATTGGAAAAGCCCTGATTTATTTCGTGGGCCAATTTTTCCGGAAAATGTAAATTTTACTTTTTTGCAGCCATTGTTGCTTTTTTTTAATTTACCCGATATTTTTAATTTATTCTGCTGTCTGGTAAACGTTTTTTTGTAACACGGAGACTCTTATCAAACATCCGGAGCAAAGAAAAGTCGAAATTTTCAATTATTGGGAAATCCCTGATACATTTCGTGGGACAATTTTTCCACAAAGGGAAATTAGGCTTTTTTGCTGCCATTTTTGCTTTTTTCTAATTTATCCAATATTTTTAATTTATTCTGCGGTCCTGTAAACGTTTTTTTGTAACAAAGAAACTCTAAGCAAACATCCTCCGCAAAAAAAGGGAAAATTTTAATTATTGAGAAAGCCTCGATTTTATTTCATTGGCTACTTTTTCCGAAAAGTGAAAATTTGGCATTTTGGCAACGTAATTTACGTTTATTAAGATTTCCAAATCGCGGATTTCAAAGCATCGCCAACAATTTACGTTTTGAGCACCAGGGAAATTTTTTAAAATTATATCAGAGGTTTGGATTTCTTACTTTTGGAATAATTCAGGCTAATAAACAATTTGTTTATTATTCTCAGTTTAATTAATTTATTTGTCAACATTTATGATAAAAACAGCTTTTTTTCTTGCTTAATTTTTAATGTTTAAAAACAGTTTTTTATTCTTTACAAAAATATTTTCGAGTGTAAAATTGGTTGAATTTTTTTTTAACGTTAGGAAGTTTTTTTATTTTAGTTTATTAGTTATAAAATCGGCTGCTCTTTCCGCCATTGCAATTATAACACTGTTGGGACTTCCAGATATTGGCGATGGAAAAACACTTGCATCCACAATTCTTAACCCCTCAATGCCTTTAACTCTGAAAAAATTATAATACATATTTTTAATTATCGAAATTATTAATAATAAATAAAAATAAAAGTAATTATTTTTACTTAAGTTTGGAATCAACGACCGAATCATTTCCTGATCCCATTTTGCAAGTACCACTGGGATGATGACTTGCAATGGCAGAAATCCTAATTACACATTCAGAAAAGTTATCATCCCAATAATTTTGTTGAGAATATTGACACTCCTTTAATTTTGGAATGTGAAGTTTGGCACCCAATTTTCGAAATTCCACACTATCCAGTGTTCTTAATGCTAATTTTATAGCTAAAATGAATTTCAAAAAATTATTTCTTAATAATATATAAATTTTAAGCCCCAAACTTTGATACTGTTTAGAAAATTCATTTTTCGATTGCGAATGGTTCTTAGTCGTCCAAACATAAAACAATTTATAATAAAAATATTTCTCTAAATAATAAATAAATAAATAATAAATAATAAATAATAAATAATAGATAAATAAATAATAAATAATAATTATAAATAATAAATAAATCAATAAATTTTATTTCTCACCTTCTTGGGAACATTTGAGATCTTCATCTTGTTCCAAATAAGAAGGATCTATTGCAGGTGGATCCAAAATATTGCTAGATTTCAAAGTAATATTCCCTCGACTTTTTGGTTGTAAACAACTTGTCATAAAAATAAATCCCTCTTGTGATGAATTGTTGTACGAAGGAAATAGAGATCTGAAAATCTAATTCCGATTTTTGCAAAATTGTTTAAATTTAATAAAAAATTAATATACCATAATAATATAATTGAAAATATAATAATTAAGAATTAGAAATAGAAATTAATAATTATAAAATGTTAGTAATAATTTAAATTTAGATTTAGCACTTAGGAAACAGTCATTCAAATTTATAAATTATTAATTATGATTTTGGAATAAAGAAAAAAAAATTAAAATGAATTGAATTAAAAAATTAAACTGACCTCAGTTCGGTAATTTGCACCGTCTTTCAATAATTTTTCATCTGCAGAACCTCCTCCAAAAAGTAAAAACCCACTGTCCTTTGCACGACCTATTGCCATCACTCCATTGCTTGACAAAATTCCTACAAAAAATTTGAAAATGAAAAGAAAATTTATTTGTTATTAATAAATTTTATTAATTTAATTTATTAATAATTATTAATTTATTTTAATTCATATTCAACTAATTTCACACTACTTGAAAATGAATCAATTTAATTCAATTTTTACTAGAAATTTAAATAACTAAAAATGAAAAATGAATTATATAAATTTAAAATTCGAATTAATTGACCAGGATCTTAAATAAACAATATATATATATTTATAATTATTATTTGGAAAGAAAATATTCTCGAATGTTTACCGGTTCCAAAAAGAAAGTATTTTAATAAAGTTAAGATGGATTGAACTTTTTTTATCGTAAAGCTGACTGGAGCTTCGAGATAAACGTACACGGGCATATTTAAATGGTCAAAAAGATTTTGACCCACTCCAGAAATATCTTTGACAACCGGAATCTAAAGAAAAATAAATAAATTTAAATTTTATTCTAAAACTAAATATTCATTGAAATTAAACACTATTTTATTCCAACTAAATATTTTTTCAGAAAGTAATTTTATTTTAAAATTACTTTTGTATAATTTATTTTTTATGTAATGTATAATTTATTTTAATTTTTTAAAAAGTAATTTTAAAAACAAAATTAAAAAAAATTAATTATTACATTGTGCCTTTTGAGTTCCATCGCAGGACCAATTCCCGATATCATTAATAATTGTGGAGTATTAATAGTGCCTCCACAAAGTATGACTTCCTTTTTTGCAATTATTTTTCCCTCAGTTCCATTTTCGTACTTCAGTTCTATTCCTTCAATTTTTGAATCCGAACCCAAAACCACCTATTAAAAAAATTAATTATTTCAATAATTAACTAATAAATTAATTTATTTTGTTTGTTTAATAAACAATTTAGTAAACTAGAAAATATATACAAAAGTAAAATATAAATATATATTATACAAAATTGGATATTACAAATATAATTATAAATATATATTATAAATATAATTATAAATATATATTATAAGTATAATTATAAATATATATTATAAATATAATTATAAATATATATTACAAATATAATTATTAATATATATTATAAGTATAATTATAAATATATACTAGAAATATAATTATAAATATATATTAGAAATATAGTTATAAATATATATTAGAAATATAATTATAAATATATATTAGAAATATAATTATAAATATATATTAGAAATATAATTATAAATATATATTATAAATATAATTATAAATATATATTATAAATATAATATTGTTAATAATATTAATTGGATATTACAAATATAATTATAAATATTTACTATGAATATAAAAATAATATTATTAATACAGGAAATTAAATAATTTGAAAATTTAAATTATACCTTCGTGACGAGAGTATTTGTTAGAATATGAAGATTTTCTCTATTCCAAGCTCTTTGTAAATAAGCATGATAACTGCTCCATCTGCTTCCATCATTTAAAGTGTCACTAGCCACAAAAAAATTTGCTCCTTTTTTTAAATTTTTCCCTGCTCCCAAAATTGCCTTGACTAATTCCTCTTCTGATGAGACTTTTCTCACATTCATTATGGCTGCTACTTTTTTAAAATAAGGCTGAAAATCAAAAAAAGACCATCCCCCTGGCCATTTCGAAAAATCTTCTGGTTTTCCAAAAGAGTGGACCAGAAAATTTAATTGGCCACTGCCTCCTAATCCTTTTCCACGTGGCCACTGTTGTCTCTTAAAATTTATAAAAGTAAAATAAAATTTTAAGGATTGAAAATAAAAATAAAATTTTAACTATTGAAAATAAAAATAAAATTTTAATTATTGAAAATAAAAATAAAATTTTAATGATTGAAAATAAAAATAAAATTTAAATATTGAAAATAAAAATAAAATTTTAATGATTGAAAAAAAATTTTAATGATTGAAAATAAAAATAAAATTTTTTAATGATTGAAAATAAAAATAAAATTTTAATGATTGAAAATAAAAATAAAATTTTAATGATTGAAAATAAAAATAAAATTTCTATTTTTATTATTAAGATTGAAAATGTTAAATTACTCAATTTGAATTATTTGAATTATTTTAAATTTATTTTACATCAAATCAAATTTCATTTTAAGGGCATGTAACTCTAATCCGATTCCTACCTTACCGGCATTTTTTTCGACAAATTTACGTCCACTCGCAATGAGATATTGAGTTGAAAATTTGGGGAATTAAGTGAAAGGCATTAAAAAATGTTTATCTGGTCTTAAATTTTCAAAAATTGCAAAAGAACTTGTTTAAAAAAAATTTGTTTGTAATCACAAATATTTAAGACCAGATAGACATTTTTTATGCTTTTTATTTAATTCTCCAAATTTTCATCTCGATATCTTATTTCGCGTGGACGTGCGTTTGTCGAAAAAAAAGATACCGGTAAAGTAGGAATCTACTAGTAGGATATACCCTTAATTTGAAATTTTTTATTTAGTTAAATTTAAATTTAAAAACTAAATCAAAATTTTTTAAAAGAAGTTATTAAAATTAGTTTTTCTTACATGATCGTGAAATCCTTTAGATGAATACCATTGAGGTTCTGTTTTATAAGCCCAATCCACGTGAGAATTAAACATGACAGGAGCTGCCAAAGGCACTGAAGAAATCCAATTAAAATAACCACCTGCTTCCACCAGTAAAACTGTTGTATTTGAATTTTCTGTTAATCTGGATGCTATCACACATCCAGCTGTTCCAGCTCCAACTAAAAATAAATCAAATTTAAGTTAAGCGATATAAAATTAAAATTTAATTCAAAATTGTATACAAAATTTTTAATGAAAATTTTATATAAAGTTTAAAAATTTAAAATAAAAATTATAAATAAAATTGAAAAATTTTAAATAAAGTAAAAATAAAATATTAAAATTTAAAAATACTAAAAATATAATGAAAAATTAATAAATTATAAAATCAAATATAAAAAAATCAATTTAAATTTAAAATACAAATCTAATTTATTATTTTAAACAAATTTTAAATAAAGTTTTTAAAATAAAAATAATAAATAAAATTAAAAAATTTTAAATAAAGTAAAAATGAAATATTGAAATTAAAAATATTAAAAATATAATAAAAAATTAATACGTTATAAAAATAAATAAATATACATAAAAATACATAAAATACATAAAAATGCATACAATACATAAAATACAAATAAATACATACATAAAATTATGTACGTATTTATTACATGTAAAATCAAATAAAAGAAAATTAATTTAAATTTAAAATACAAATCTAAATTAATTTATTTTAAACAAATTTTAAATAAAGTTTTTAAAATAAAAATTATAAATAAAGTGAAAAGATTTTAAATAAAGTGAAACTAAATTAATTAAATTAGAAATACTTAAAATATAATGAAAAATGAATACATTATAAAAATAAATAAATATACATAAAAATACATAAAAAACATAAAAATACATAGAATACATAAAATACATATATAAAATTAATACATGTAAAATCAAATAGTAAAAATTAATTTAAATTTAAAATACAAATCTAAATTAATTTATTTTTAAACAATTTTAAATAAAGTTTCAAAATTTAAAATAAAATTTATAAATCAAATTAAAAAATGTTAAATAAAGTAAAAAAAAATATTGAAGTTAAAAATACTAAAAATACTAAAAATATTATAAAAAATTAATACATTATAAAAATAAATAAATATACATAAAAATACATAAAATACATAAAAATACATAAACTACAAATAAATACATAAAACTAATGCATGTAAAATCAAATAGAAAAAACTTAATTTAAATTTAAAATACAAATCTAAATTAATTTATTCAAAATTAAATTGAAAATCAACTTAATTTAAAGTAAATTGGAGTAAAAACTTGAAAACTATTAGTCTTTTTAAAGTCTGAAAAAGTAAAAAATAATTAATTAATTAATTAATTAATTGAAAAATTTAATACAGATTAAAATATATTACTCACATAATAAATTAACTGAATAACGGAAAGTAAAATAAGAATTTATAATAATTATAAAAACGTCAACATTTTTTTGTGTTTTTATTTTTAATTATTAATTATCAATTATTTTCTCACCCACAATATAATCATAAGATTCATTCGGATTTTCAATAATGCTGATTGGCTCATTAAAAGTTCGATGGCAAATTAAAGAAATCGTCAAAATCATAAAAGAAAAAAGCACGTAACTCCACATTATATTTTTACACGCTGTCTAACTTGCAGTTGAGACGAGAGTATTTCCAATATTAAATTAGTACCTTCCGGTAATCAATAGTCCCACATATCAAAGTTAGACTCTCTTCAATTCAGTTTATTGACACAGGCTCTTGTGTTTTGTTTATTTTTCAAAAATTTCTTTTAAAAATTGCATCCGAATTAATTAATTTTAATTGAATATAATTTTTCAAATTGAAGCTATTTTAATTATTTTAAAATTGTTTTTTAATTCTTTGCCTCTAATTTTGATTATTGAATTAAAAAATATAATTATTTAATCGATAATTATCAGAAAATCAAAATTTATTTCTATCCAGGGATTACAAATAATCTTTTAATTTATTTATAAATTTATCTTAAGGGTCGGTTCAAAATTGAAATTTGAATTTCGAACGTCGGGCAAAGTGATTCGAAACAAATGCAACAGATGGCGCCACTATGATTATTTTTGATTCGTTAATTCGTTTCTTTCCCTTGCCCTCGTGTTGGTGTTTTTCACAAGATGCGGATTGAAACGTGTTTTTTCTGTTCTTCCCGGATTTATCCAGGACATGGCATTCAATTTGTCAGAAACGACTCTAAGGTAAGTCTTTTTTCAATATTAGGTTTATTTATTTCCGTGGAAAAATGGGCTTCCAAAAGCAAAAACGAATTCTACTTTTTTTTGAGGTTATGTTTCTTTTTCTGTATTGCGACTATTTTCTTGACTTATTTTTACAAAATTGTTATTGTTTCTAGTGATTTCTGCCTAGTTATTCCAGTTTTAAAGCTTTCCTGTCAATTTCGAATCGAAACTTTGAAAACTCGGTTTAAAAACTTTCAAATAACTTTAAAAATAAGTTTTTAGGTTAGATTTGGTAAATTTCAATTTTTTGATTTTGGATATTTACAAGTGTTGAATTTAAAAGAGTCCAAATTGGAAAATGCTTGAGTTTTAAATGATCGGTAAACATAAATAAAGGTTAGGTTTTGTCATTTTCAGGATTTGGATTTTTGTCATTTTCAGGATTTCGATTTTTCGAAATTTCGATTTTTCGATTTAAAAAACCATTGTTTAATTTAACTATAGAACATATATCACTATTTTGTATTAAATTTACTTATTTTCTTATTAATAATGATTAAATTTCCTGTTTTGCAAATAGAAATCCTAGTATTAAAATTCTTTTCTCTAAAACTAAAAACTCGAAACATAATCATTCAAATTTGAAGGCATTCGAAATTCAAGTAAATCTTGGTTTATATTTTTTAGCTTAAAACCTTAATCTCTAAATATATTAAAGTCACACTAAGAAATTCAAGTGGATTGAAAAATCTAACACTTCTAATTTTTGCAGATTTTCAAATTCTGTCGTTCGAAATGCCACGCAGCCTTCAAAAAGAAGAAGAACCCGAGAAAGGTAAAATGGACCAAAGCCTACAGGAAAACCGCAGGCAAGGAACTCGCGATCGATCCTACTTTCGAATTTGAAAAGAGGCGAAACATCCCAGTGAAATATAATCGAGAACTTTGGTCCAAGTCTGTGGAAGCTATGAAGAAAGTAGAAGCAATCCGACAAAAGAGACAGAACACTCACATCATGCAGAGGCTGAGAGTAGGAAGAGAAGTCGAGCAAGAGAAAAATATCAAACAAGTTCAACGAAATCTGTCGCTCATTCGATCGCCAGCAGCTGGACTCAAGGAAAGGAAGAAACTCGAGGAAGCTATGGAGGAAGGAGAAACCTCGATGGTTAGTGAACTCGCTGAAGAAATCGACATCACCGAAGTTCAAAGAAATATTTCCATCACGAAATCTCCAGCTCTCAAGAAACGAAAGCAAAAGGGAAAGGCAAAACAAAAAATCGAGGAGAACGATATCGAAATGTTGGCAGAAGAAAACTGAAGGAATTTTATTTTTTTCTTATCCACTTTCTTCTGAAAGAAACACTTCGCTGTATATAGAATTAAACAAGCACATTTCCGGACTTCAGAGAAAAGGGAGTGAATTTTCACATTGAAACGTGTATTAATTAATTTCAAATTTAATAAAAAAAAACAATTGTATTATGGATTTCTTCTTTTTTCTCTCTGTTTAATTTAATTTAATTTGAGATTTAGTAAAACAAATTTTGTTATCTTGGCCTGAATATTTCCATGGAGTATTTATTGGTAAACAGAGATCGGTTTTTGAGAAATGGGTAGACAATAAATCAAGTTTATGGTTGGGTTTATTTATAGAAATGCAAATAGTAATGTCAGATTTGGAGCCAAAGGGTTGCCGCCGCGGCAAATTGAAGACGAAACGGTCGTCAGTGGCTTTGAGGTCGTCATCTCGTGGAGTTTCGCTACGCAAGTCGATCATGAAAACGAGGCGAGAAGAAGGACCAGTAAAAATAAAAGCGTGAAACGCTTTCTAAATATTGCCCCGTGCTTTGAAATCCCCTCAGGGTGGCCGATGGACCGGGAATTTTACAAATTTTTAGAAAAAAATCTGTCCAACTTTGATTTCAACCATTTTTTAAATAATTAGTTAAATTGTTATCTCTTTCAATTATGATATCATTCAGTTTACAATGCGTAATTCGAAATTCTTTCACTTTAAGATTTAAAAAGTGAATAATAATTTATGTTTCAAGACGATTCGGAATCAGTTCACAATTTTAGAATTTTCAGAATTTAACGTTAAAATTAAACTGTTTCAATTGGAATGTCTTATTAGTTAAACAAATGTAAACGCCCAATTGAAACTTTATAAACTATTTTCAGTTTTAAAATAACTTCAAAATAATATATTCATAATTAAAGGCTTTTATTAAATTTCAAATATTATTTCAGTCTACAATATCTCATTTTTAAACCATTCAATTTGAAATGTTTTATTTAAGAAAAAGAACAATTACTTAATATTTAGAAATATCTGACTTTCATTTAAAATCATTAATCATAAATTAAATATTCAAAAATAATCAAAAAACTAAACTTTGAACGTTACAATTTTAATTCTTATATTTAAAAAAAGAACTTAATTTGTAAGTCAAATTGTTGAATTTTGCTGCATAAATAACAATTTAACACCTATTATTCATTTAAAAAAATCGAGTGAATTGAAGAGATATTTAAAAGTTTTGAAAAAATTCTAAATTAATTTAAAATTTGAAATGATTTAAAATAATTTAAACGAAGTTTCTACGTGTACCGAAAAATCCGGCTATTTGTATCATAATTTCGGTGCAAATAGCCCACGCCCTAAATTAAAATAAAAAATAGATTTTGGCAGATTTCGAACAAAAATTTATATTTATAAGCTTTTTAATATAAAATAACATTTATAAGCTTTTTAAGAAAATTGAAAGGCTTTAATAAAAAACATTTCCTTAAGATTCTTAGGAAAATTGAAAATGATTTTTTATTTTGAAAAATTAATTTTAGGAGAATATTTAAAAAGATTTGGAAAGATTTACTAAGTTTGAAAAAATGAATGTGGAAGATTTTAAAGAAATTCTATTATTTGGGCAGGATTTTAAAAAGAAATTGGGGGAAAAATTTTAGGCAAAATTCGAACCATTTTAAAAGATGTTTAGAAGTTCTAAAAAAATTTCAAAAATAATTAAATATTTGAAAAAATGTAAAACAACATGCAGATGTTCCAAGATTTTAAAATAAAATTTTGAAGCATTTTAAAGATTTTTAAACTATTTAAAATTAAAATAATTCAACTTTTAATTTAAGAAGTGTTCAGTTTGTAAAAAAAATGTAATCGCTCAATTTTTAATGTTTTTAGCTTAAAATTGCTTAAAATGATATAATTTTGAAAATTTTTAAATTCATTGATTAATTCTTCAATTTACAGCATTAAAAATGATAATGTATATTTATATTTTTGCAACTGAATCTGAATCTTTGAACTCTATAATTTATAAAAGTTTAAAATTTTTAATTTGGCAATTTAACTGCATTTCATTTAAAATTGTTTAGTTGAAAAGTATAAGAAGCTTCCATTTTTACGTGTAAGGGTATGCAAAATTTTTTAGTTAAAAACTTTTAAACTTCAATTTTAAAAGTTTAAAATTTAAGAGCTCCACTTTGAGTGCTTTACTCTGCAGCTTAGTTTTTATTAATTCAAATGGACAAATTTTTAGTTCGATTTTTTAAATTTCATTGACTGTGAAAAATGTTTGCGAATCAGGAAAAAACCGGGAAATGACCGGGAATTTTATAAGACCAGGAAAAACCGGGAAATGACATTGAATTTATTATTTGACCGGGAATTTTACAAATTTTTAGAAAAAAATCTGTCCAACTTTGATTTCAACCGTTTTTTAAATAATCAGTTTAATTGTTATCTTTTTCAATTATGATATCATTCAGTTTAGAATGCGAAATTCGAAATTCTTTCGCTTTAAAAATTTTCCATTTTAGATTTTAATTTTTAAGCGTACGTTTTAATTTCAAGAATTTTCAAAATGCAGTTTTAAAGACTTAAACAATTAAAAATTAGAAGCGTTTAAAATAAAAAATTTTAGATAAAAACCATTTTTAGTTGATCAACTGTGAATATAATTAATTAATGATTTTTAAAATTGAACTGTACTTTAAGATTTAAAAAGTGAATAGTAATTGATTTTACAAGACGATTCGGAATCAGTTCAAAATTTTAGAATTTTCAGATTTTAACGTTAAAAATTAAACTGTTTCAATTGGAAAGTCTTATTAGTTAAACAAATGTGAACGCCCAATTGAAACTTTATAAACTATTTTCAGTTTTAAAATAAGTTCAAAATAATATATTCATAATTAAAGGCTTTTATTAAATTTCAAATATTATTTCAGTCTACAATTAATATTCCATTTTTAAACCATTCAATTTGAAATGTTTTAATTAAGAAAAAGAACAATTTCTTAATATTTTGAAATATCTGACTATACATTTAAAATCATTAATTATGAATTAAATATTCAAAAATAAACAAAAAAACTAAACTTTGAACGTTACAATTTTAATTTTTCTATTTGAAAGAAAAAACTTAATTTGTAAGTCAAATTGTTGAATTTTGCTGCATAAGTAACAATTTAACACCTATTGTTCATAAAAAAAATCAAGTGAATTGAGGAGATATTTAGAAGTTTTGAAAAAATTCTAAATTAATTTAAAATTTGAAATGATTTCAAATAACTTAAACGAAGTTTGTACGTGTACCGAAAAGTCCGGCTATTTGTACCATAATTTCGGTGCAAATAGCCCACGCCCTAATTTCAAATAAAAAATAGATTGTGGCAGATTTCGAACAAAAATTTATGTTTATAAGCTTTTTAATATAAAATAACATTTATAAGCTTTTTAAGAATTTTGAAAGGCTTGAATAAAAAACATTTTCTTAAGATTCTTAAGAAAATTGAAAATGATTTTTATTTTGAAAAATTAATTTTAGGAGAATATCAAAAAAAAATTTGGAAAGATTTACTAAATTTGAAAAAATGAATGTGGAAGATTTTAAAGAAACTCTTTTATTTGGGCAGAATTTTAAAAAGAAATTGTAGGAAAAATTTTAGGAAAAATTTGAACCATTTTAAAAGATGTTTAGAAGTTCTAAAAAAATTTCAAAAATAATTTAAAATTTGAAAAAATGTAAAACAACATGTAGATGTTTCAACATTTTGAAATAAAATTTTGAAGCATGTTAAGGATTTTCAAACTATTTAAAATAAAAATAATTCAACTTTTAATTTAAGAAGTGTTCAGTTTATAAAAAAAATGTAATCGTTTAATTTTTAATGTTTCTAGCTTAAAGTTGCTTAAAATAATATAATTTTGAAAATTTTTAAATTCATTGATTGATTCTTCAATTTACAGCAATGAAAATGATAACGTATATTTATATTTTTGCAACTGAATCTGAATCTTTGAATTCTATAATTTATAAAAGTTTAAAATTTTTAATTTGGCAATTTAACTGCATTTAATTTAAAATTGTGTAGTTGAAAAGTGTAAGTAGCTTCCATTTATATGTGTAAATTATTGAGCATTTGAATTTAATATTTTTCAGTTAAAAACTTTTAAACTTCAATTGGAAAAGTTTAAAATTCAAGAGCTCCACTTTGAGTGTTTTACTTTGCAGCTCAGTTTTTATTAATTCAAATGGACAAATTTTTAGTTCAATTTTTAAAATTTCATTGACCGTGAAAAATGTTTGTGAATCGGGAAAACACCGGGAAATGACCGGGAATTTTTATCTTTGATTAAAACGGCCACCTTGTCCCCTGAAAATCCGCGAGACGTGACCGCAAATCGTTCAACAATAAAGAATCGTTCTGCGAAATTTTTTGTTTTTATTTTTTTTTTTGACAACTCTATCCAAAATTCTCTCTAATCCTTATCGCAGGCTTCACAGTCTTTTCTCTTTAAAATTATTACACTAGAAAATTTTTTACACATCTAAAACACTCAGATGAGAATTAAAATTATTACACTAGAAAAGTTTTTACACAAATCTAAAACACCCGATGAAAATGTAAAAATATTTCTATTTTCTGAGTTGAATTTGAAGCAATTATTTTAAAAATTTTATATATTTTATTTTTTTAGACATTTTATATTTTATTTTTTTTAAACATTTTATTTTTTTTATTTTTTTAGAAAGTGCTGGATAATTTTTCAATTGCCAAGATTCCCAGGATGGAGGATGACTTTGGTGGTCGTTGGATTCCACCTTCGAAGCAGATAAAGAAGATGAAGCAGATGAGGAAGATGAAGAAGAAGAAAATGAGAAGAGACTCCAAGTGGCCAGGAAGAAACGTCAAGGTGTGAGCCTCGATGACACAGTAAACACTTCTCAGATGTTTCAGCAATTACCAGGCAAGTCCCAACTGATTTTTGTTTGTCCTTGGTGAAATGCGTTACAACAATACTGAGAGTCCAGGACCAAAAAGTCAGACTGACAAAACAATCCTCCGAGTTCGAGGAAGGGTTTCGAGGGCATGAGCTCGCAGATTTGTCTGTTGGCGATCCTCCGGGATGTAAACTGAGGCCAAAGAGTCAAGATCAGACCTTTCTCCTTTCATCTTTCATCTTTCCGACTCCAAATTCCTCTTTAATTTCTACTAGCTTTGGATTGAATATTGCTTTCTCAAATATCTCTCTCAAGTTTGGAGAGATATATTTTTATTTTTAAATTACAAAAAAAATATCAGTAAACTTACAATAAACAAGTATTGCAAAAATGACAAAGGCCGTAGCTGGGTAAGCATGGTTGGTCTGCCTTAGCAGATATTTGGTTCATATTTTTGAGGTAAGTTTCTATCATTATAAGACTAATTTACCTCAGGTGCCAACTTCAAACAAAATTTTTTACAAAAGTTATAAAAAAAGAAGGGGAAAAAACTCCTAAAATCGCGGTCTAGCGGAGCTGGATTACGTTGTAATCCCGGATGAACCTGGAGTACCTTGGATTCCTCGGATTACCCTGGATTACTCCTGATTAACGCGGATTACTCGGATTACTTTGGATTACTCAGATTACTCCGATTTACTTGGATTACTGCAGATCACTTCGGATTACGCCGGATTACTCGGATTACTCCGACTTACTTGCATTACTCCGGATTACTTCGGATTACCGTGGATTACTTCGGATTATTCCGGATTACTCAGATTACCCCGGATTACCAGTTCGGATCACCAAGTGGTCCAGCGGATTACCAGAGTTGTTTCCCCCTTGCTTTATTCGAGATTTACTCCGGATTACTCCGGATTACTCCGATTTACTTGGATTACTCCGGATTACTCCGATTTACTTGGATTACTCCGGATTACTTCGGATTACTCTGATTTACTTGGATTACTCCGGATTACTTCGGATTACTGCGGATTATTTCGGATCACTCCGGATTACCGACATAATTTTTTTTCTATAATACATTCATGCTCTCAGTAACAACGTACATTTTTGCAAGAATGATCCCAATTTTACTTCACTGTTAAAAAAAAATTATTTTTTTGGCCTCTACAAACTATGCCATTCCATTGAAACCCGGGATTTCTTAATTTTAACTCATGACTCTCTCAAATGAGCATCATTCGAAATCATAAACACGCTTTTGCAAAGATTTTACTTTACATCTTGTATTTTCAAACTTTTTTTGACACGGTGTGCGTAAAATGCGTTTTTTCACACCCATATTAGTGCGTAAAACGGCTTATTACACACCCACTGATATGGGTGTGTGAAAACGCATTTTACGCACATTGTGTCAAAAAATATCGTATGCAACTCGTGCGTACGATTTTACCCACTTGTGGTGATCGCATGTGTAAAACCGCATTTTACGCACATGTTGCATAATATACTATTTTGTGGCCGAAACGATCACACAATGTGGCCAAAAGCACTTTTTGTGGACAAAAGTCTGTCTACAAGCCAATTTTCAATGGATTTTGATGCTTTTTTAAAAAAATGACCGTAAGACTTCCAGGTACAACGAATCGGTGCAGAAAATTCACTTTGGCAAAACAAAAATTTTTTATTTAACAACAAAGTAAACAATATTTATTTCCTAACTTTTCAGATGTACCTTCTTTTTAAGATCTGAAAATTGACTAAAAAAAGAGATTAAGTCAATATAATAATTATCTAGCAACAATTTCCAGAAAGGTAGAGTAAGAAAAAAATTGTTTATAATATTTTAAACAAATTAATGAACAAAAGCCATTTTCTCGTGATTCGCAATGATTGTGAGAGAATTCCAGAAATGAGAGCCTAAATTTTTTTTAAGAAAGTGGAAGCACAATATTTTCCGAACGAATGCCAATCGATGACAAAATGATGTTATTCGAACGGCGACCCTTTCACACTTGTCCTCGCTCTTTTGTAACTCGCGAGTCGTGTTTTTTAAGGCCCGTTATTACAAGGGCCCGACACGTGTTTGGTCACTTTTAGTGCTCTCGACCATCAGTTGGATTTTGACTCTTGACCCCTGGACCTGAAACGTGTGGGTGACTAATATTCACAAATTATTTCACCGGAATCGTAATTTAAATTTAAAGTTAATATAAACCTCATTTTAAATTTGTTCTTTCGTCACTATATTTAGGAATTGAGATTATTTTTCCTGTAATCGAGATATTTTCCCCCAGTAAGGATACAGAATTTCAGATTCCTGTTACCGACATTTACCGACACATGGTTCAGTTCCCTGCAAAACGGGTTCAAGTCCGTGCTAAATCACTTGCCAATTAGCAAGGTTACGAACCCATTAGGCAGGGAAAATACAGATTTCTATTACCGACATATGCTAAACGGATTCGTGTCCGTACTAAAGCGACTGAAAATTAGCACGGACATGAACCCGTTTAGCATGGAACTAAGCCATGTAACCCCTGCGTGTGCCGGTAAATGTCCTCCTAGTAACAGAATTGTCCTCCCAGTAACAGGATTTCATATTTCAGTCACCGACATTTACCGACACATGGTTTCCTGCTGAACAGGTTCGAGTCCGTGCTAAATCACTTGACAATTAGCAAGGATACGAACCCGTTAAAAAGGGAGAATACAGATTTCTATTACCGACATATGCTAAACGAATTCGTGTCCGAACTAAAGCGACTGAAAATTAGCACGCACATGGACCCGTTTAGCACGGAACTGAACCATGTAAACCTGCGTGTGCCGCTAAATGTCCCCCCAGTAAAGATACGGAATTTCAGATTCCTGTTACCAACATCTACCGACACATGGTTCAGTTCTCTGCTAAACGGGTTCATGTCCGTGCTAAATCACTTGACAATTAGCAAATTTACGAACCCATTAATTTGGGAGAATACAGATTTCTGTTACCGACATATGCTAAACGGATTCGTGTCCGTACTAAAGCGACTGAAAATTATCACGGACATGAATCCTTTTAGCACGGAACTGAACCATGTAAACCCTGCGTGTTCCGGTAAATGTACCCCCAATAAATATACAGAATTTCAGATTCCTGTTACCGACATTTACCGACACATGGTTCAGTTCCTTGCTAAACGGGTTCGTGTCCGTGCTAAATCACTTGACAATTAGCAAAGTTACGAATCCGTTAAGCAGGAAGAATACAGATTTCTGTTACCGACATATGCCAAACGGATTCGTGTCCGTACTAAAGCGACTGAAAATTAGCACGCACATGAACCCGTTTAGCACGGAACTGAACCATGTAAACCCTGAGTGTTCCGGTAAATGTACCCCCAATAAATATACAGAATTTCAGATTCCTGTTACCGACATTTACCGACACATGGTTCAGTTTTCTGCTGGGTGCGGATCCGTGCTAAATCACTCGAAAATTAGCAAGGTAATGAACCCATTAAGCATTGAGAATACAGATTTCTGTTACCGACATATGCTAAACGAATTCGTGTCCGTACTAAAGCATCTGAAAATTAGCACGGGTGTGAACCCGTTTAGCACGGAACTGTACCAAGTAAGCTTGCGTGTGCCAGTAAATTTTGGTAACAAATCACATGCAAGCTTATATGGTTCGGTTTCGTGCTAAACGGGTTCTGTTCCATGTTTGATTGGCTCATATCCGTGCTAATTTTCAGTCAATTTAGCACTGACACGAACCATATGTTCCATTCCAGCACGAAACAAAACCATTGAAGTCTGAATTGTCAGTAACAGAGATCTGTAATCGATGCAGTTTCGTGACAAATGGGTTCGTGTCTATGCTAAATCGACTGAAAATTAGCTCCTGCATCAACCCACTAAGCATGGAGTAGAACCGATTACAGATTTCCGTTACCGACATTTACCGACACTTGTGGGCTTATATGGTTTAGATCCGTGTTAAACGGATTTCGGTCTGGATAAAGTGTCCATTTTGTTCCGTGGCACGGAACTGTTCCGCATAAGTCTGCATATGTCGGTAAATGTCGGTAATAGGAATTTGTGATCTAAAAAAGTGCTACTACTCCAATAATAAATTTAACATTAATTTTTATTTTTTTAATATTTTCACAATGTTCCAGTTCCGTGGCACAGAACTGAACCACATAAGTCTTCATATGACGGTAAATGTCGGTAATAGGAATCTGTGATCTAAAAAAGTGCTACTACTCCCATAATAAATTTAACATTAATTTTTAATTATCTTACATTTTTACAATGTTCCAGTTCCGTGGCACGGAACTGTTCCGCATAAGTCTGCATATGTCGGTAAATGTCGGTAATAGGAATCTGTGGTCTAAAAAAGTGCTAATACTCCTATAATAAATTTAACATTATTTTTTATTTTTTTAACATTTCCACATAAGTTCCACATAAGTCACATAAGTCTACATATGTCGGTAAATGTCGGTAATAGGAATCTGTGATAAAAACTACTCCCATAATAAATTTAACATTAATTTTGATTTTTTTAACATTTTTACAATTAAGCACGACTCCTTATTTGTTATTTAAATTTAATTATTTTAAATTAAAAAGAAAATTTAAAAACTCCCTTCTTTTTTTTTCTTTGGGAAAAAATGCATACTTGATCTGCGGTCTAATTTCCCAGTGAAGTTGCTCTCTTAAAAAAAATATATATAAAAAATTCTCCAAGAGAAACACTTTTTCCGTTATTTATTTTTCTGTTTTTCTCTTATAAGAATTTGAGGCAGTTTCGTCTTCGATTTATGGTTGTCTGGACCCGATCTTATTTCCTAAAACTGTTTGTATACAGAAGAAGCCCCATTTCCACTTTCGAGATTCTCAAGAGCATCTCACTTTAATCCGACGTTTCATCCAGAGCAGATCTTTTTAACTTTAATAGGATTGTCCGGATTCTATCAGACAAATTGGGTTCATTTTTTTTTTCAAACACTTGTTATTCTTGGGGCAGCTTCCAACAAATGGGAATTTAGCCAGAGATCAATGTCAGATAAGTTTCTCAGAAAAAGGGACGAGAAATTTTTCTCATTTCTAGAAGAAGAAAAAAAGTTGCCAATTTTCTTCTCTTTTCTGAGGGCCTAATAATTTTTGCCGAATTGGATAAGTTCGTAAACAATTTAGACAAATTCTATTATAAGAAAACGTTCGGTATCTGAAGGTCAGAAAAAAATGTATTATTTTGAATGAATTTAATTATTTTCTTTTTTTTTGTCACGCTTAAATTTTATATTTTACAAAATTCATTTGACCGGAAGTTTCCCGTTGAAAATAATTGCTGTCTCGAATCCCAAATTATAATTTTTCAGAAACTTCCAGAAAAAATATAAAGTGCCTGCCTAAAATTCGAAAAGCTCGAAAAAAATGTGCAAGAATGATGAAATCACGATAAAAGCAGTGATTTAAATGTACCGTGATTCGGTGTTTAGTATTTAGCCCACAAGCTTTCCATTTTTCTGGAAATGTGATGTGATGCCTTGAACGTTTCTAGAATCCGAGGATTTTAATTCCACAAGAGTGCTCGATCGCAGATAATTTATGCAAGGTGTGTTACGCTTTATGGAAATAAATTCCAACCTGGCCCTTTCATCCTTTCGGACAGTGACATGAACCTCTTCGTATATTCATTCCTTCTACGATTATTCTTATATACTTTATTGTTCTTCAACAACTTTCCTACTAATTTCTGCTAGAAAATTTTAAAGAAAGCAGAATTTTACTAAAAATTTTGTAGATGGGGATTTTTTTCACCCTGGATCGGCAATTATCGAATATTTTTGCTTTATATTAATCGTTAATATTCATAATTTTCAACAATTTCGATACAGAAACCTGAAAATAATAGTAAAGAAACGAGTTATATAGATTTTTTATGACCTTTTTGCATGGTAAAAGATTCTTTTGTGCTTGGAAAAAGTTTAACAATATGGAAAAACATACATCATTTTCGAACTTTTCATAAAAAACTTGAAAATTATAGTAAAGAACCAGAAATTTATACTTTTATTGACTTTTCTGTGTGAAAAAACTTCAGTGACTTTAGTTGAAGTTTTGTTTCAAACTGAATCAATTTTCAACCAAAAGTAAATGAATTTTTAACTAAAATTTACTTAAAAACTAAAATTTAACTAAAAAGTGAATTTTCAACTAAACTAAATCAATTTTCATTCAAAAGTAAATGAATTTTTAACCAAACTGAATTAATTTTCAACTAAACTATATGAATTTTTCAACCAAAAGTTGATTTTTAACTAAAATTTACTTTAAAACTAAATTTTTACTAAAAAGTGAATTTTCAAGTAAACTAAATGAATTTTCAATCAAAAGTAAATGAATTTTTAACCAAACTGAATGAATTTTCAACTAAACTATATTCATTCTCAACCAAAAGTTAATGAATTTGAATCAAAATGAATGAATTTTCAACCAAAAGTAAATGAATTTTCAATCAAAAGTAAATGAATTTTTAGCTAAAATTTACTTAAAAACTAAACTTTAACTAAAAAGTGAATTTTCAACAATAACTAAATGAATTTTCAATCAAAAGTAAATGAATTTTTAACCTAAATGAATGAATTTTCAACTAAACTATATGAATTTTCAACCAAAAGTAAATGAATTTTGAACCAAAATGAATGAATTTTCAACTAAACTATATGAATTTTCAACCAAAAGTAAATGAATTTGAATCAAAAGTAAATGAATTTTTAACTAAAATTTACTTAAAAAGGAAAATTTAACTAAGAAGAGAATTTTCAACTTAATTAAATGAATTTTCAATCGAAAGTAAATGAATTTTTAACCAAATTGAATGAATTTTCAACTAAACTGAATGAATGTTTAATCAAAAAGAAATTAATTTTTAACCAAAATGAATGAATTTTCAACTAAACTAGTATATAAATTTTCTACCAAAAGTGAATGAATTTTGAACCAAAATGAATGAGTTTTCAACTAAAATTTACTTAAAAAGTAAAATTTAACTAAGAAGAGAATTTTCAACTTAATTAAATGAATTTTCAATCGAAAGTAAATGAATTTTTAACCAAAATGAATCAATTTTTAACTAAACTAAATGAATGTTTAATCAAAAAGAAATGAATTTTTAACCAAAATGAATGAATTTTCAACTAAACTATATGAATTTTCAACCAAAAGTAAATGAATTGTCAATCAAAAGTAAATGAATGTTTAAATAAATTTACTTAAAATGTAAAATTTTACTAAGAAGTGTATTTTCAACTAAATTAAATGAATTTTCAATTAAAAGTAAATGAATTTTTAACCAAAATGAATCAATTTTTAACTAAACTAAATGACTGTTTAATCAAAAAGAAATGAATTTTTAACCAAAATGAATGAAATTTCATCTAAACTATATGAATTTTCAACCAAAAGTAAATGAATTGTCAATCAAAAGTAAATGAATGTTTAACTAAAATTTACTTAAAATGTAAAATTTTACTAAGAAGTGAATTTTCAACTAAATTAAATGAATTTTCAATCAAAAGTAAATAAATTTTTAACCAAAATGAATCAATTTTTAACTAAACTAAATGAATGTTTAATCAAAAAGAAATGAATTATTAACCAAAATGAATGAATTTTCAACTAAACTATATGAATTTTCAACCAAAAGTAAATGAATTGTCAATCAAAAGTAAATGAATGTTTAACTAAAATTTGCTTAAAAACTAGAATTTAACTAAAAAGTGAATTTTCAACTACACTCAAAAAAATGTCTGGTTAAATTAACCAGAATTCTGGTTAAATATGCCCTTCTATTTTTTCTGAATAGAGTAACTTTCTGGTTAAACTAACCAGGAATTTTTATTAAAACAATCAGAATTCTGATTACTTTAATTAGAAAGAATAGTAAGGGCATATTTAACCTGAATTCTGGTTAATTTAACCATTTTTTTTTAGTGTAAACTAAATGAATTTTCAATCAAAAGTAAATGAATTTTTAACCAAAATGAATGAATTTTCAACTAAAATATATGAATTTTCAACCAAAAGTAAATGAATTTTTAATCAAAAGTAAATGAATTTTTAACCAAAATGAATGAATTTTCAACTAAACTATATGAATTTTGAACCAAAAGTAAATGAATTTTCAATCACAGTAAATGAAATTTCAATCATCAGTAAATCAATTTCCAGTCAGTCAATTACTGTGAATGAAAAGTGCTTAAAATTTCAAGAATTTTCTAACAGTGTCACTTTTTGTTGTGTGCATTGAAGAAGGTAAAGAGTTATGACTTCATTTAAGATCTATTTCGATATTCAAACAAAGCGCCAAATCCCTCAAAGGCAATTGTTGAAAAATTTTTGATATTTTTTCACCCTGAAAGGCAATTGTTGAAAAGTTTTTTATATTAGGCACTTTCTTTTTCTTGAGAGTAGAACGTTGAAGATGCAGCGGCAGATTGAGCATTCCTGTGCGTACGCCAAATACCATTTCACACACAGAGGAATTATCTCTCAAAGTCGGTTGTATTTTTTTAACTCGAGATCAAGATACTAAGTTGGATACATAAACATTAAACACTCGTATGGCTTATCGAATAAGCCAATCGAGGCGTTAGGTTCATGCACGAGACCGGATGTTTCAAGCTATCGATGTCAGCGTCGCTTCTAATATGTAACTCGAGTCCCGCGACGAGTAATGTAAGCATTGACGGATACGTGTCGCGACAAAATGAACGCGAATCGAATTATTTCTTTCATTTTGAAGAGCACACGTATTTCAAACATAAAACAATATTTGAAAGGAGTGAAAAATGGAGCGTGTGTAAGTTACCGGAAGTGCAGGTAATCAGCATTGTACCGAAAAATTTTACCGAATCGCCAAAATGCCGAATTTTCAGATTCTCGAATTTTCATGTTACCGAATTTTCAGTTTACTGAATTTTCAGTGTACCGAATTTGCATCTTACCAAATTTTCATGTTACTGAATTTTCATTTTACCAAATTTTCAGTTTACCGAATTTTCAGATTCCCGAATTTTTATTTTACTGAATTTGCATCTTACCAAATTTTGATTTTACCGACTTTTCATTTTACCGAATTACCAATTTCCCGAATTCAGTAAGATGTAAATCGGCAATTTGGAGACTCGGTAAAAAAATTTACGGTATAATGCTGTGAGGGTTATTTACACTTTTGGTAACTTACATGCACCCCTTTCCCCTATTGCCCTATTTTCCACCCTTTCTTAAAAATTTTCAATTCTTACCCCTTTTTTCAAGAAACTTCCTCCTTTTCCCTTTCTTCTCGTTTTTTCCCCTTAAATGCGAACTCCATTATTAAACCACAATAAAATTCAATATTATCAGATTTTTTAAAGCATATATTTTTAAGATTTCAATATTCTAAGTTACCTTCAAAACGCAATAATTAAAAAAAGCAATATAGACAATTTCAATTCTGCAAGTGTTCAAGGGTTGATAATTTCGATGCAAAACGACGATAATTCATCAATTTAAAAATGAAAAGCATTTAAAATTAAACACTTTTAAAACCGAATCCCAAAAAAGTCGAGTTTTTATTTTTAGATTTTATTTAAAACTCCCGATGGTGATAGTAATAATAATAATAATGACGATGAGGCAGACCCGGACACCTTATGGCACAATATACAGAACACAATTAAAGCGGCCGCGAAAACTACTATAGGGCTAA